>LR749982.1:704020-741571 GCA_902729485.2 Mus minutoides | reverse complement strand
ACCAAAATAAGTATGAGAGATACCACATAAAACTAGTCTTTGTAATTTTCTTTATTATAATCTGAGACCATAGAGTCACAACATAATGCCAGCTGAATATTCTCAAAGCCTATAACGTCTACCACTCTAGTTAGTAGTGATGGAGAAAGAATGACATCAGAATGGATGTCTTTCTCTAACTATAATTCCAATCACACCAAGGAGCTAAACACTAAGAGGAACTACAAATATACTGGAACAAAGCATACTATTTTTTTTGTGTGAAATAAATTTTTCTAAAAATACAAAAGAAATTAACAGAAAAAATCATAAATATGAATATGTGATTTTCAAACATATACCAAGTAAAACATCATAAACAAAATTTCAAGATATATGGCAAAATAAGTGAATTTAGGGCCAACACACATTACAGGGCAGTGCTTAACATTTTTAAAATTGTAAGAAGTTTATAAATGAGAACTCGTTACTAGTAATAAGTGAACCAAGAAATTGGTGAAAATGTTTGTATTTATTAACTACCAGAAGTGTTGGAAATCATACAAAACATAGTATATGAATATGTGTCATGTGAAACCTGGAAGTCATGATTTGTTTCTTATAGCTAGAATACTACTTGAGAGACACGCAGAAAACCTAGAGTCTAGATTAAGGAGTGTAGGGGTGGGGATGGAGAGAGATCATTGGTGAGGTCAGGGTTTGCTACACAACCACCACTTTATAAACATGGGTCCTTTATGTTGCTAGAACACTACATCAGTTCTCAGAAAGTGTCACACTATTACTGATCCTCTTACAATAGTACAGAACCCCGAAGTCAGAGCAAATTCTTTATTCACTGGGGAAGAGGTCATGTGCACGGTGAGAATTGCAGAGATATATGCCAGGTCCAGTCCTGTGGTAACTTAGGACTAGACTTTTCTGTAGAATTAAGTGAGTAAAATAATATGCTCCTCTAGAGGCAGATAGAGCTCTGACTTAAGAGGCCAGCTGGTCTACAGAGGCAGGTCCAGGTCAGCCAGTCTGTGTAAAGGTTCCTCTGGTGAACCATTCCTTTGTAGAAAGTTAGTCTGTACTAAAAGGTTATGATTCATGGAATCAGTTTGATGTGGAAAAGAATTGTGGTTGGAGCTGACATTGGCAATTTAAGACCTGCTGACTGAGTGAAAAAAATTTGCTAATATCAATTAATGACCTGCATGTTTTTTCTTTACCCTGACTCATTCCTTACTGGTAGGATCAATCTTTTCAGTATTTGGGTTCTGGTTCAATGAGCCAGAAAAGTAACTTTGTAGTATCAGAATGTCATCCAACTGTATATTTACTTTATTGTAAATAATGGTGAACAGTGGTCAATAAATAGTTTTATATTCAAAAAATAACAATATGCTCTTTTATATGAGCCTGACTGCATGGAGCATCTTTGATAGCAGTGTCTTAGCCATAATTAATACACTGGCTAATTATACCTTTACTAATAGCTAGCTTCATGAGGAAATATAACCTATTAGGGTAGATGTCAATACACTCACTTATGTCAGTTGCAGTAATTTATATTTAAACAAACAGTAAGTTTGAGGATGATAAAATATGTGGTAGGTATTTAAGAATGTTTATAGAGAAAAAATTAAGTTGGGTTTCTTATGGTATTTAAATTATCATTGAGGATATTCCACAAGCTATATATATTCTAAATTGTTGAAAATTAATTGAGGTTAGATATTCAAAATAATTAAAATAAAATGGATATATGAATACATTAATCTACAGTTTATTCAAATGATCAAGGGCTCAACAAGCTTTGTGAGAAGAAGAGCTGTGTGAGACAAAGTTAGAATCAAGAGTTGAATTTGTCCTTCAATTATGTTGCACCTAAAGCAGGAAGTATTATATATTTCATTTATTTTATGAAATGAACTAAGACTCAAACAAAATTTAATGGTGATTATACATATAAATAAGGATATGCATATTTGAAATTTATATAAAAGTTGCAGAAAAGAATCAATTAAAACAGCTGATTTGTGTTGAAACTCATAAGAACTCACAAGCCCATAATAATAACAATAATTTCATAAAATCACAGCATATCGTACATCGTTTTACTCATGCTAGAACAGTTTTTATGCTAACAAAATTGAATTAGTCTTAGTCAAGTCAAATGTACAAGAATTAGATGAAACGAGTCAAGTTTTTATTCATGTCTAAGAAAGGATTCCAGGAATCAGAAACTCTCCAGGTATGGAATAAATCCCATGATCTCAGCAGGATGCCTGGGAGAGAAGGGGACCTGATGGGACCAGCAGGCAGGATTTCCCAACATTAATTATTTTCTAAAAATTTAGTTTTAGAGGAATAATTTCAATATGACACTTCACATTTCTTCACATTAACTAGTAGGTTTTTAATATTTTATTATTAATTAATTATCTTATTTATTTACATGCAAAACAGTGCCCACCCCCATGTATGTTTCCCCTCTCACAGTATTTCCCTCTGAGTAAGGTTTCTTCCTTTTTAAGCCCTTCTATCTACTTTCAAGATGTCTTGAGGCTAAAACCATTAAAGTCTTTGCAAAATAATAAAATAATTAGAATGGATGATCACAGATAATGATATGAGCCAATTTTGCCAGAAAAGGAAGTTAATTTGAAATGCTATAATATTAAAACTTAGCAAGAAATTGGTTTATAGACTGCATTATTGTCCCTACAAAGTTGCAAAAGCCTATTTTAATTAACTGCATAGTAACTGAGTGACTTGGTGACTCTGAACTAAATATGGCAATTGCCTTTCACTTGTAGATTTGAAACATCACAAACCCAGGCTTCCACACTTCCTTGTGCCATTCTGTATGAATCCAGGGATGCACAAGAATCTATTACTCTAATCTTTAAAAGAATGCTTTACTGTTCTCTAAGAAGGAGTAAAACACTGGAATGACTTCTGTTGGAAGAAAACTTATTTCTCACATTACTTTCATTTCAATGTGTCCTATTGATGGAAAGATTAAAAGAAACGGGGATTTAGAGAACAATTTAAGAATGAATAACAACCAAGAAAAGAATGTGGAGAATAACATTTTGACAATTGTGTGCAAATATCTGGATGGTTTCCAAAGAAAAATAAATTTATTTGCCTGTTGTTAGTAATCGTAACTGTGGACGGTAAAACCAAAATTCAAGCAAGAAGAAACTACTCAAAATTTATACTAAAAGTTTTGAAATGCAATTGTAGTTCCTTGAAGAAAGTGAAGAAATAGTAAAAAAAAAAAAAATTGTTAGAGGTTTAACTATTCATAAATAAATTAATAATAATTATATATAAATCCATTCACTCATGACTAATTTTAGGGAAAGCTTAATATTTAAATATGATTCTACCGCCACAATCCTTTCTAATGAAAAATTATTAACATTTTATATGACAGTTATAGCTAAAGATATTTAATATGTAAATGTCTTATGGGCAAAATGATTTTGTAAATAGGATTTTTGCAGTTAAGGACCATTACTAATAACAAATGCATCTCTTGGTCATACAGGTAATTATTTATATTTTCAGAAAATTAAAACTTCCAAAAGATCTGAATATCTCAGGTGCTTGCTGTCCTCAGTATAACTGATTGGACCCTGTCCTTCTTAAAATCTCAGTTGATTCTGGACTCCTCCAAGTCCAGCTTTCACTGTGATCCTTTGATTGCGGGCTCCTGTGAACCTGATATTCTGGGTGTGTCTGAGATCTTGGCAGTCAAGCTCCACTGAGACCCTAGAATACTGGTGTGACCCACCTCCTGTTATCTTGGGATATTGCTGTCCTAATATCCTGGGCGAGTTACAGACACTATTGCATATGCCAGCAAGATATTGCTGAAAGGACCCTGATATAGATATCTCATGTGAGGCTATACTAGTGCCTGGCAAACACAGAAGTGGATGCTCACAGTCAGCTATTAGATGGAACACAGGGTTCCCAAGGGAGGAGCTAGAGAAAGTACCCACGGAGATGAAGGGTTCTCCAACCCTATAGGTGGAAAAACAATATGAACTAACTAGTACCCCCAGAGCTCATGTCTCTAGCTGTATATATTGCAGAAGATGGCCTAGTTGGCCATCATTGGGAAGAGAGGCCCCTTGGTCATGCAAACTTTATATGCCCCAGTATAGAGGAACTCCAGGACCAAGATGTGGGAGTGGGTGGGTAAGGAAGCAGGGTGGGGGATGGAGGAAGGTTTAGGGGACTTTCGGGATAACATTTGAAATGTAAATGAGCCAGGTGTGGTGGTGCACGCCTTTAATCCCAGCACTCGGGAGGCAGAGGCAGGAGGATTTCTGAGTTCGAGGCCAGCCTGGTCTACAAAGTGAGTTCCAGGACAGCCAGGGCTATACAGAGAAACCCTGACTCGAAAAACCAAAAGGAAAAAAAAAAAGAAATGTAAATGAAGAAAATATCTAATAAAAAATGGAAAAAAATAATCAATGAAAAAAAAAAAACTTCCAAAAGATAAACATCATCTTAAAGAAGTATTTCAATATGGAACAGCCTTATTTACTTTTCTATTGCTGTGATAAGATACCGTGAGCAAGGCAACATATAGAAAAAAACAATTTATTTGGGACTTAAAGTTTTAGAGGGTTAAAGTCCATGACAATCATGGCATGATAGGAAGCAGGCAACTATGTGCCAGTGAGAGCTAAGTGGAAATGATATTTAGGTTTTTGAAGCCTTGAACCTAATCCCTCACTTGAACGCAACTTTGAAACCCTGACTCCAACCCTTCACTGGCTTGCCTCCTCTGAGGCTGCACTTGTCAAACAGCTCAAGCAACTGGAGACCAAGTATTCAAATATATGAGTCTACTGATCTAAGCACAGGTGATTTTCTGTGCTGGAGAACAACAATTGTGAACATCACCTACCAAGCATAAGGCTATGATCTTAAGCATGAGACAGAAATGACTCACTCTGTGCTCTCTAGAAATCATACCAGACAGATGTGTATTACCATAATGTTATAGATGATCACAGAGAGGATGAAGAAGGTTCAATAACTTCTACAACAATCCATAAATAAGAACCAGAGCTTAGGGTTCTGGGTCTCTCAAGTAAACAGCAATGCTGAACTTGCTCTTGATAAGAGGACTAGAGCCAAATTTATTTGAACTACTGTCAAAACTGAATCATCATTCAAATGTTAGTTTCAGAATTTCCATTGTGATCTATGGGATGAGTTGGCATCACACTATAACTTCCTAAATCTCATCCCTACCCAATGAGAGGCATATATAGTATCATAGGCAATGGTCCATCCAAACCACAAAAAAAATGATAAGAGGATACATGTGGCACAAAATGTGGCTCAAAACTGAAATTTCCTATTTGTAATGAAACTAAGTAAGCTGACAAACTGGCATGCAGATACCCATACCAGGAAATAACTGAAATAAAAAGATAACTAATTCTTGTTCAGTATCTCAGTCAATTCCAGGACACTTACACTTCTGCAAAATATGGGCAGTATATTCTGAATGACAACTTATCTTATCTTCCACTCTGAGAGAATGGGTGTATTGGAATTTAATGCCCAGTGAAATAAGTTTATTCTTTCTTTGCCTTATCAAGACAGTTGGCCATTTCAAGCTTGAAAACAATACAACTTAGTTGTTTCTTTGTTATCTTGTACATTTATAGGTATTCAGTCCTTACTGTTATCTTTTAAATTTTATTATTTTCAAAGGAGCAAAGATATTGCCTTGAAGAAGAATAGTATAGTGCTTTATTCAAAAGAGGGATTTAAGATAATTTGACAGTAAGGGACTAGACAGGACACTCAGAGCACTTAGTTTTTCTGAGGCTAACTGCCCAGTTCTAATTAGGCCATGGGAAGACACATGGGTCTCCACTTATTTTCATGCCTCCTTTGAAGCCCAGGAGATAAGAGAAGAGGGATCATGGCATCCAAGCAAACCATCTGGGAAGCAGGAGACCACAACGTAATTAGCACTTAAAATTTATGCCAGAAGTGGCAGCTTCTATTTTTACATTACTTCTTAGAATCTCAGAGGTTTAGTAAAGTTTATAATTTATTTTATATTTATCCTCCTTTTAAATATTAGATTACAACATTATATTTACCAAAAAAGCATTTAAACAAAAATTATGTACAGTTTTTAATTCAAGGATTATTACCTTACAAAAATCATTTTGTCAGTAATATGTCCTAAACTTTGACTATTGAAAATAAATTTTATTTTGAATGAATCGTGAAATGTTTTTTTATATAAGGTACTTATAATATAATCTAATAGTAAATATTAGATACAGATGTTATAACTAACTAAAACCATCGAATACATATCATCATTAGTACAAAATCTTCTTAAATTGTATATCCTGATATCGATTTTATATAAGAACTATTCCTTAATAACGAGTCCATACCTTTCCCTTCATTTTATCAGTAGTAAAGTTAGTGTCATTCTTAATAAAAGGTTCGATTCTCCTTCTATTTTAAAGATTCTTCACAGATTCAGTTACTTTATTACCATTAAAATCTAAATGTCTTTAAAACAACAATAAAAATGTTGCCACAAAATGCAAGAAATTACTAAAAAGCTGTATTAGTTAACTCTATAACTTTCATGCCACTATTATCTCTGAAAAGAGTTTAGAAAAGGAATTTGGTGCATGATCAGAATGCATTGTTCAAATTTTTCAAATAATTTATAAAATAGTTTTAAAGGCTATATTAGTAAAATATCTCCTTGCTTTTATACATACCAATAACAACTAAACTTTGAAAGGATCACTGAAAATATGTATTTTTCTCTAACTTAATCAGAATATCTGAATGAGAAAGAATGCAGTCACCCATGGAGACCAGGTAAGTGCAATCATTAAACAATATTTCAGAATATTTATCCTTCAACAAATAAGAATTAAATTAACATCTTCTTTCTTTGATCTTTTTCTGTAAAAATTCTTTGTTGAGCCATCTGCCCCTAGTCAGATAACAAATGTAGCTGTCTCAACAGAAAAGACCAATTACCTAGAAGGAAATCCCCAAACATGAATAGTCCAGTATGCCATTGAAATCTTCCTCATATAATGAATCAACTATTTCATTAGTCATCTTGACTGACTTTATCTTTATTTTAAAATACTTTATCTATGTACTTTTACATAAAAGGTTGTATTTTATTTATTTGTTTTTGGATTGTGGGAAATTAAAGGGAGATGTATTTATATGTATGCATATAAGTCTGAGAGAAATAAAAACAAGAAAACCATATCATGAAATAGCTAATATAATAAATAATGATACATTTGTAGATTAGAAAGAGGTTTTTAGCTTTATAATTTCCTAATAAAAATAAGCTGTTGGTACAAACTGAGTTGATTCAATATAGTAAATTCATTTTTGTTGTTTATACTTAAAATTTCCTCTATGAGGTCATATGATTATCTCAAGAGCAGATAGCAGCATAATGGAATACTAAGATAGTATTTTTTTTTTTAATTTTAGTGTTTTGAAATAACATTAAATAGAACTCAAGTGAAACTACTACAATGTCTAAAGAAAAAGTCACTTAGCTTTTAATGTAGCGCTCTGGAACTTGAGTATGAAAAAACTCAGGTCCTCTCAAATTTGAATGAAGAACAAAAAGGAAGAAACTTATTAAAAGCAGTTGTGGTTTCTACTAATCAGGTTCAACTTGAGATAACACGTTGACTGACACTTTTATCTTTATGTGTGAGTCTTTTTAAATTTCTCAGACTATAGTTGAATATACATACATACATACATACATACACACACATATACATACATACATACATACATACATACATACATACATACATACATACATGGAAAGGAAAGGAACAGGAAAGAAAGGATATGACTGTTCCTAGCTATGGTGGAGGAGGTTTACTGCAGATATGTGAGGGAGCATAGCCAGAGGCAGACAGATCTGGGAGAGTCCAGAGTGCTCATGGCCCTGAACCATGTGAGAAAAGGAAAGGAAGGGGAAGGGAGAGAGGGGAACCAACTAAAGCAGCCAGGAAACCAGAAGTACAAAAGAAGCAAAGGAGAGGCAGAAAGAAGGGCAGAGAGAGGCAGAGAGAGTAGGCAACCAAAATGTCTGGATTATATAAAGAAGAGCCTCTTAGGGAAGGACAGTTCAGCCCATGGGCTGGAATGTTCAGGGTAGCAGTCGGGTATGCCAGCCATACCCAGTGACAGGTAGAGACTGTGGGATGCTGGGAGAACCTGGAGGCCAGGTCTGCTTTGATGTGTTAAACAAGCACCATGCCACTTCTCCTGGGTTTATAACTTAATAAAAGCGTAACTAAAACATCTCTCCTTTCCTTTATTCTCCCTTCTTAATTTTGCTTTTGTCTTTTTATTCTCTGATACACAAAACCTGGAATAAATGAACCCACAATGATTTCCTTTGCTCCAGGAAACAGACACTGGTGGAAGCCGGATCCTGTTTCCATTCTGCAATGTTTCCTCACAGGAGATAAAAGAATTACAGGAAAACTGAATGACACACACATTTCTCAACAGATCCCTGGGTACCTAGAAAAAAAAGTCTTGGTGAATGTACAGCAAACAGAGCTCACAGTTGCTTCAGCAAGAAGGTCCTGGTGAGTTATGTGTCTGCGGGTATCAGCTGGTAGTGCTCAGTGGAATAAGACTTTCAAATTATATTATATAATCATGACTTACTTCTTTGTCATAACAGTTTTGGTTTTTTTCATTAAAAAGGAAAGGTCATGGGATAGAGGTGTAAACTGAGTTGCGGAACATAAAATTAATAGATTTTCAGTTTACACATATAAAGCACAAGTAACATGAACTTGTAAAAGTCAACGCCAAGATTTCTAGTATATTATGACTCCTAAAGTTCATGGTAAGCTATTTAAAATCCAAGAAATAAGAAGATGGCATGCATACTCACTGAAGCAACAACGACAACAACAACAAAATTTCAGATGCATGGATGTGCTTCTGAGCAGGTACCAGAAGAAATTATCTTGAACAATAAAATCTTTGTATCTTTATGTTTTGTCCTTTCAGGCAAAGAAAACTTGAGGTAGATTGTTCAACACACATTTAAAAAAATGAGCAAACTGCCTTTGATAAGTGATAAGTGATAAGTATCTTAACAATTATTTAGATCCATCTTCTCTTCCTTATGGGCATTATATTTTCTGCATAAAAAGGAAGATACCTTTGGAATGGGAGGGATACTGCTCACCTGTTTCACTTTGCTTCTGTGTGTGAAAGACACTGCTAGCTCATAGGACCTTACAGCCCTGTCACTCAGACCAAGACTTGTGAATCACTATGGTAAATAAATGATTGATTTTTATGAAATTATTTCATAAACTGAATACAGTGGATCAATTATAATCAGCAATGTTCATTTTATCTTTTATGATCATAAATTAATAACATATAATGAGTATATATAATATTTATCATATATCATATGTCATGTGTCATATATTAATTATATAGGGGTGAGGGAGGAAGAGAGGCAGGGGGAGAGAAAATTTAAGGACAGTATACCTAGTAAATATAAACATGAATCATCCTGAAACACCTTGTAATGCAAAATCCCAAATTGTAGAGGTGAATTTCTACAACCCCAGCACTCAGGAGACTGAGGCAGGGTGGTACTGGTGGTGGGGTGAAATACAAACCAGGCACAGATATATTATGAGGCATTGTCTAAAAAACTAAGCAGATGGCATGTATCTTCATTGTGGTCCCCTTGTCTACTTAGGTGAAAGGTCATGGTTGGGAAAAGAAATTAACATTGAAAAAAGGAAAAAAAAAAGGCTTCAGTTCTTATGGAAAATCTTTGTCCTAGAGGATTTGAACTAATTGCTGTCAAGGATCCATGAGATCTAACTAAAAATTAAGAAGTGGGCACACAGTGTGTTTCCTGCTCACTCTTGTCTCTGATGTGTTTGATTTTGGTCTCAAAGTTGAGGAAAAAAAGCCATCTGCATTTAGGATTGGTTTAAATTCATTATCTAAAGTCCGTATTGGTATCATGTTGCTCCATTATGTGTAGTTGCACATTTTGTAAGTTGAATAGGTTTAAGTGTTTTATTTGTATTATCCAGACTTTTTTTTTTTTTTTTTTTTTTTTTNATCTGTTTCCACCAGATGTAGTCTTTTGTTTGTTTGTTTGTTTGTTTGTTTGTTTGTTTGTTTTTTCTTTTTGAGACAGGGTTTCTCTGTATAGCCCTGGCTGTCCTGGAACTCACTTTGTAGACCAGGCTGGCCTCGAACTCAGAAATCCGCCTGCCTCTGCCTCCCGAGTGCTGGGATTAAAGGCGTGCGCCACCACGCTCGGCTCAGACTTTTTTTTTTTAATCACACAGACACTTCATACATCTGCATACATTTGCTTGATTGTTTTCAATTTATGCATGTCCTTTAATACTATATTTTCTGAGGTTGTATTTGTAGTGTTGCATATAGTATTATTTTAAAAATTCTGCCCACTGCCATATAGTGCATTTTCTCCTTCAGATTAAATCACTGCTATCTCTACACATTTCTGAAAATGATTTGTCCCTTTAAATAACTACATATTTTCAGAGTCGAGGACTCAGTGTTATCTTTTGCTTGAATGCTCAGGATGCTTCTCTCTATACCTATTTACCATATTAAGATTTCCAGTGCTGAATTATTAATAAACTTGTACATCATGTTTTTCAAACTGCTTTTTCATGAAACACATTTTGATAGTTTTAGAAACTATTTAACTTTGTAAATAGACATTTTCTTATTTTTTTTTTAATTTTGAAACGGGACTTGAATTTCTGAAAGTATCTCTGTTGCTTTTTTTTCTTCATTTTAAAAACATATACAACTTTTAACTTAAAATCCATATATAGTACTCCATCATTCCTACTATTGTAGAAGTCAGATGCCAATCTTATTTATGTTTATTTGCAATTAACTTCTGTCATTTCTCTAAATAATCTAGACAATTTCTGTTTTTTCACATTGTTTATTAGATATTTTCTTCATTTATATTTCAAGTGCTATCCTACAAGTCCCCTATACTCTCCACCCACCCTGCTCCCCTACCCACCCACTCCCAATTCTTGGCCCTGGAATTCCCCTGTACTGGGGCATATAAAGATTGCTAGACTAAGGGACCTTCCTTTCCAATAATGGTCAAATAGGCCATCTTCTAATACAAATGCAGCTAGAGACATGAGCTCTGAGGGTTCTGATTAGTTCATATTGTTGTTCCATCTATAGGGTTGCAGACCCCTACAGCTCTTGGGTACTGTCTCTAGCTCCTACATTGGGGACCCTGTGTTCTGCCTACTGTGAGCATCCACTTCTGTATTTGTCAGGGACTGTCAAAGCCTGCCAGTAGACAGCTATATCAGGGTCCTATCAGCAATATCCTGCTGGCATATGCAGTAGTGGTCTTTCTTGATTTTCTTGTGTTTTGGAAATTGTATCATAGGTATTCTAGGTTTCTAGGCTAATATCAAGTGACTTCTTTTGTGATTGGGTTACCTCACTCAAGATGATATCCTCTAAATACATCCATTTGCTCAAGAATTTTACAAATTCATTGTTTTTAATAGCTGAGTAGTACTCCATTGTGTAAATGTACCACATTTTCTGTATCCATTCCTCTGCTGAGGGACATCTGGGTTCTTTCCAGCTTCTGGCTATTATAAATAAGGCTGCTATGAACATAGTGGAGCATGTGTCCTTGTTACCAGTTGGAACATCTTCTGGGTAGATGAGGTATTGCTGGATCTTTCAGTAGTACTATGTCCAGTTTTCTGAGGAACCGCCAGAGTCATTTCCAGAGTGGATGTACCAGCTTGCAATTCCACCAGCAATGAAGGAGTGTTCTTCTTTCTCCACATCCTCCCCAGCATCTGTTGTCACTTGAATTTTTGATCCTAGCCATTCTGACTGGTGGAATCTCAGGGTTGTTTAAATTTGCATTTCCCTGATGATTAAGGATGTTGAACATTTTTTCAAGTGCTTCTCAGCCCTTTGGCATTCTTTAGTTGAGAATTCTTTGTTTAGCTCTGTACCCCATTTTTTAATGGGGTTATTTGAATTTTTGGAGTTCAGCTTCTTGCACTCGTTGTAAATATTGGATATTAGCCTCCTATCAGATTTAGGATTGGTAAAAATTCTTTCCCAATCTGTATGTGGCCTTTTTGTCTTATTGACAGTATCTTTTGCTCTACAGAAGCTTTGCAATTTTATAAGGTCCCATTTGTTGATTTGTGATCTTATAGCACAGTCCATTGCTGTTTTGTTTAGGAATTTTACCCATGTGCCCATATCTTCACGGGTTTTCCCCACTTCCTCCCCTATAAATTTCAGTGTCTCTGGTTTTATGAGGAGGTCTTTGATCCACTTAGACTTGAACTTTGTACAAGGAGATAGCAATGGATCAATTGACATTCTTCTACATGTTGACCACCAGTTGTGCCAGCACCATTTGTTGAAAATGCTGTCTTTCTTCCACTGGATGGTTTTAGCTCCCTTGTCAAAGATAAGATAACCAAAGGTGTGTGGCTTCATTTCTGGATCTTCAATTCTATTCCATTTACCTGTTTTTCGCTGTACCAGTAGCATGCAGTTTTAATCACAATTGCTCTGTAGTACAGCTTGAGGTCAGGCATGGTGATTCCACCAGAGGTTCTTTTATTGTTGTGGATAGTTTTTGCTACCCTAGGTTTTTTATTATTCCAGATGAATTTGCAAATTGCCCTTTCTATCTCAGTGAAGAATTGAGTTGGAATTTTGATGGGGATTGCATTGAATCTGTAGATTGCTTTCGGCAGGATAGCCATATTGACTATATTAATCCTGCCAATCCATGAGCATGGGAGATCTTTCCATCTTCTGAGATCTTCTTTGATTTCTTTCTTCAGAGACTTCAAGTTCTTGTCATACAGATCTTTCAAATCCTTTGTTAAAGTCACACCAAGTATTTTATATTATTTGTGACTATTGTGAAGGGTGTTGTTTCCCTAATTTCTTTCTCATCCTGTTTATTTTTTGTGTAGAGAAAGGCCACTGATTTGTTTGAGTTAATTTTATATCCAACTACTGCACTGAAGCTCTTTATCAGGTTTAGGAGTTCTCTGGTGGAATCTTTAGGGTCACTTATATATACTGTCACATCATCTGCAAATAGTGCTTTTTTGACTTCTTACTTTCCAATTTGTATCCCCTTGATCCCCTTTTGTTGTCGAATTGCTCTGGCTAGGACTTCAAGTACTATATTGTATAGGTAGGGAGAAAGTGGGCAGCCTTGTCTAGTCCCTGATTTAGTGGGATTGCTTCCAGCTTCTCTCCATTTACTTTGATGTTAGCTACTGTTTTACTGTATATTGCTTTTATTATGTTAAGGTATGAGCCTTGAATTCCTGATCTTTCCAAGACTTTTATCATGAAGGGATGTTGGATATTGTCAAATGCTTTCTCAGCATCTAATGAGATGATCATGTGATTTTTGCCTTTGAGTTTGTTTCTATAGGGGATTACGTTGATGGATTTCCTTATATTAAACCATTCTTGCATCCCTGGGATGAAGCCTACTTGGCCATGATGGATGGTCATTTTGATGTGTTCTTGATGCAGTTTGCGAGGATTTTATTGAGTATTTTTGCATCAATAAGGAATATTGGTCTGAAGTTCTCTTTCTTTGTTGATCTTTGTGTGGTTTAGGTATCAGAGTAATTGTGGTTTCATAGAACGAATTGCGTAGAGTACCTTCTGTTTCTATTTTGTAGAATTGTTTGGAGGTCTGATAGAACTCTGCACTAAACCCTTCTGGTCCTGGGCTTTTTTTGGTTGGGAGACTATTAATGACTGCTTCTGTTTCTTTAGGGGAAATGGGACTGTTAAAGATTGTTAATTTGATCCTGATTTAACTTTGGTACCTCGTATCTGTCTAAGAAGTTATCCATTTCATTCAGGTTTTCCAGTTTTGTTGAGTACAGCCTTTTATAGTAGGATCTGATGATGTTTTGGATTTCATCAGGATCTGTTGTTATGTCTCCTTTTTCATTTCTGATTTTGTTAATTCTGATACTGTTCCTCTGCCCTCTAGTTAATCTGGCTAAGGGTTTATCTATTTTGTTGACTTTCTCAAAGTACCAGCACCTTGTTTGGTTGATTCTTTGAATAATTCTTTTTGTTTCCACTTGATTGATATCAGCTCTGAGTTTGATTATTTCCTGCTTTCTACTCCTCTTGGGTGAATTTGGTTCCTTTTGTTCTAGAGCTTCTAGGTGTGCTGTCAGACTGCTAGTGTATGCTCTCTCAAGTTTCTTTTTGGAGGCACTCATGTCTATGAGTTTTCCTCTTAAGACTGCTGTCATTGTGTCCCATAAGTTTGGGTATGTTGTGGCTTCATTTTCCTTAAACTCTAAAAAGTCTTTAATTTCTTTTTTTATTTCTTCCTTGACCAAGGTATCATTGAGTAGAGTGTTGTTCAGTTTCCACGTGAATGTTGGCTTCTATTATTTCTGCTGTAATTGAAAATCAGCCTTAGTCTGTGGTGATCTGTTAGGATGCGTGGGATAATTTCAATAATTTTGTATCTGTTAAGGCCTGTTTTGTGTGCGATTATATGGTCAATTTTGGAGGAGGTACCATGTGGTACTGAGAAGAAGTTATATCCTTCTGTTTTAGGATAAAATATTCTGTAGATATCTGTTAAATCCATGTGTTTCATAACTTCTGTTAGTGTCCATGTGTCTCTGTTTAGTTTCTGTTTCCAGGATCTGTCCAATGGTGAGAGTGGGGTGTTGAAGTCTCCCACTATTATTGTGTGAGTTGAAATGTGTGCTTTGAGCTTTACTAAAGTTTCTTTAATGAATGTGGCTGCCCTTGCACTTGGAGCATAGATATTTAGAATTGAGAATTCATTTTGGTAGATTTTACCTTTAATGAGTGTGAAGTGCTCCTCCTTGTCTTTTTTGATAACTTTGGGTTGAAAGTCAATTTTATTCGATATTAGAATGGCTACACCTGCTTATTTATTCGAGCCATTTGCTTGGAAAATTGTTTTCCAGCCTTTTACTCTGAGGTAGTGTCTGTCTTTGTCTCTGAGGTGGGTTTCCTGTAAGCAGCAAAATGTTGGGTCTTGTTTGTGTAGCCTGTGTGTTAGTCTATGTCTTTTTATTCGGGAATTGAGTCCATTGATGTTAAGAGAAATCAGAGAAAAGTTAGTGTTACTTCCTGTAATTTTTGTTGTTAAAGATGGGAGTCTGTTCTTGTGGCTGTCTTATTTTAGTTTTGTTAAAGATTTACTTTCTTATTTTTTCTAGGGTGTAGTTTCTATCTTTGAGTTGGTGTTTTCCAGTTATTATCCTTCCAGTTTGTTATCCAGTTATTATACCTTTCATGGAAAGATATTTTGTGAATTTGGTTTTGTCATGGAATACTTTGGTTTCTCCATCTATGGTAATTGACAGTTTTGTTGTGTATAGTAGCCTGGGCTGGCATTTGTGTTCTCTTAGTGTCTGTATAACATCTGTCCAGGGTCTTCTGGCTTTCATTGCCTCTGGTGAGAAATCTAGAGTAATTCTAATAGGACTGCCTTTATATGTTACTTGACCCTTTTCCCTTACTGCTTTCAATATTCTGTCTTTATTTAGTACATTTGTTGTTCTCATTATCATGTGTCCGGAGGAATTTCTTTTCTGGTCTAGTTTGTTTGGAGTTCTGTAGGCTTCTTGTATGCTCATGGGCATCTCTTTCTTTAGGTATGGGAAGTTTTCTTCTATAATTTTGTTGAAGATATTTGCTGGCCCTTTAAGTTGAGAATCTTCATTCTCATCTACTCCTATTATCCATAGGTTTGGTCTTCTCATTGTGTCCTGGATTTCCTGGATATTTTGAGTCAGGATCTTTTTGCATTTTGTGTTTTCTTTGATTGTTTGTGCCCATGATCTCTATCATCTCCAGAGTTGTCTCTCTTTGGGTTTTCTTCATTGTTTCTACTTCCATTTTTAGATCTTGAATGGTTTTCTTCAATTCCATCACCTTTTTGGTTGTGTTTTCTTGTACTTCTTTAAGGAATTTTTGTGTTTGTTCTACCTGTTTGGCAGTGTTTGCCTGTAGCTCTTTTGGGGATTCTACCTGTTTAGCAGTGTTCTCTTGTGATTCCTTGAGGGATTTTTGTATTTCCTCTTTAAGGGCTTCTACCTGTTTAGCAGTGTTCTCCTGTAATTCCTTGAAGGATTTTTGTGTTTCTTCTTTAAGGGCTTCTGCCTGTTTAGCATTGTTCTCCTGTATTTCTTTAAGTGTGTTATTAATGTCCTTCTTAAAATCTTCTACCATCGTGATGAGATATGATTTAAAATCTGCATCTTGCTTTTCAGGCATGTTGGAGTATCCAGGACTCCTTGCAGTGCGTGTACTGGGTACTGATGATGCTCATTGTTCTTGGTTTCTGTTTGTAAGATTCTTACATTTGCCTTTTGCCATCTGGAGATTTCTGATGTTAATGTCCAAGCTGTCACTGGTTAGAGCTTGATCCCCCTCTAATTCTGTTAGCCTCTGACAGCACTCCTGGTAGACCAACTCTCTCCTGAGATCCAGTAATTAGAGTGCTCTCTGCAGGCAAGCTCTTCTCTTCCAGGTCAGGTGTCCAGCAGACTGGAGATCTGATCCACTTCCTGAGTTCTAGGGTCAGAACTCTCCTAGAAGTCTGACTGTCTTCTGGCAAGGAATGTGCCTAGCAGTCTGGGTCTGAGCTCCGTCTCCTGACTGAGGTTGAAGGCCTGACAGAACCCTGACCAAGAAGCTCTGTTGCTTCTATTGCCCACGTGCTCTCAGGTGATCAGGAGGTCGTAGGTATGGTAGGGGTCCCGTGATCCCGAGGTGATCCAGAGGACCCCCGGCTTGGAGAGCACTCTTCTTTGAGCTCAAAAGGAAGATGGCAGGGGTGACCCTGGCTGGGAGAGACCTCAGCCACTGGTAGGGTGTGGCTCCTTCAGGTGTAATCCCGAAGTGATCCAGAGGTCCCGGGGTGTGGAGAGCACTTCATAGACGCTAGCTGCCTCTGCTGGGCTCAGAAGGAAGATCAGCAGGAGTTATCTTAGGGAGGTGATTTTGTGATGGGTTTTAGTCAATTCACCTAGACTTCTCAATTGGAAATTAAAGTCTAATCAAGGCCGTTTTCCCCCATAGTTGCCATCTTGCTTCCATACTGCCTCCTGTACTCCAGAGCCTCCTTCTCCTCATCTAGACAATTTCTTAATCACTGTAATTCAGAATTGTGGTATTTGAGGACATCTAAATTTATAGTATTTTCATTATTGACCTCCTTAATTTTGTTTCTCATTGCTGTGGTAAAAAATAAATAAGTACCCTAACAAAAGGAACTTGAAGGAAAAAAAGTTTATTTGGCTCCCAATTTCTGGTTACAGTCCATCAGGGAGAGAAACCCATGCATCAGAAACGTGAAGCAATTAGTCACATTACATAGTCCAAACCAGAGAGCTATGCATTAGTGCATATTACTACTTAGTTTGCTTTACTTTGGGGCAGTGCTGGATTCCATGAAGAATTGTATCACCCACAATGAAAGAGACAAGCAAGAAAATTGCACACAGAAATGGCCAGAGGCCAGTCCCCTATCCCACCTCCAGATGATTCTAAAGTGTGATGAGTTGTTGCAGAAGATAATAAAAAGGAATGTTAAATTCCCACACTACTGACAGGCTGGCTCCAGTGGGGTGTTCTCAATTCAGAGGTCTCTCTTGGTTTGGAGCTCCAAAAACATCTGTACCAGACTCACTAAGTTCCTTTGGCGGGTCTCTCCTAGGCCAGCCCCATGCAATGACCGACCACCTCCCGGTTAGATGTCACAATACTCAGTAACCCAGTAAAATCAAAACACTTGAATCTTATAATTAGCCAGTCAGAATAAATTCACAATTCACTAGGAGCCCAAACAATAATTTTAGGGCCAATTGATAATGGTACAAGCTGCCTACCAAGATTAAACAAGTTATCCCAATTATTCTATCCTTCCATGATAACACATCTACCTGTGGCTATTTAAAGCCAAGCTGAATCTGGATCAACCTGTCCATCCTCCATTTTGCTTCCTTCTCCTCTATCTCCCTCAACTCTTAGCTCCATCTCCCTTTGCCCTGTCCGATCACAGTCTTCCTGATGCACTAATATTTTAATATAAGTGGACAAGGAAAATCCGGTCTCAATGAGTTGACAAGTAAAAGTGAAAATCACACTTTCTTAGGACCTAGAAATTCCTTCTTTAATTCTAAGAACATGTGCTCCTCCAATTTGACAGGCTTTTATAAGGAAGGAAATATATATATATATATATATATATATATATATATATATATATATTCACTAATTGAATATGTATATGTTCAATTAGGAAACAGTAATGCTACTTATCCACATAATTAACTTTAATTCTATCTTTCTTGTCAATCAGCTATTTCTTCTTCTATTGCTGGCTTTGTCACTGTTCTATGACTATAAAGAGATACCATGACTATGGCAACTCTTGTAAAACAAAGCATTTAGTTGGGGCTTGGTTACAGTTTCAGAAGTTTATTAGCATGGCAGAAACTGTGGCATTATGCAAGCAGATAAGGTGCCAGAGAAAGAGCTGACAATTCTATATCTGGATGCACAGGCAACAGGAAGAGAGAGACACAGAGACTGGCTTGAGCTTTTGAAACCCCAAAGCTCACCCTCAGTGACATACTCCCTCAACAATGCCATGCCTACTCCAACAAAATGACACCCCCTAATCCCTCTAAAGTAGTGCCACTCTCTAATGACCAATAATTCAAATATATTAGGCCATGGGGGCTATTCCCATCCAAACCAACACAATTTCTTTAAAGCATTTTGAGAAAGCATCTTTAATTTTCATTTTTCTAATTTATGATAGTAATTTTATTTTAAAGTTACTCAATGTGACATTCTTCTGGTGTTTTGTTTTCATCCTCCTGACTGTCCCTCCTTGACTCTTTATTGTCTTTCCATGAACACTTTATTTATTTTAAATATTTATTTATTTATTTATTTATTTATTTATTTATTTATTATATACTCAGTATTCTGCCTGCATATATGCTTGCATCCCAGTTGAAGGTGCCAGATATTATTATAGATGATGGTTATTTGCTACCACATGGTTGCTGGGAATTGAACTCGGGACCTCTGGAAGAGCAGTCAGTGCTCACTACCTCTGAGCCATTTCTCTAGCCACTTGATACTTTATTTTAAGTAATGTATATTACACATTTTTGAGAACAGCAAGGTACTCTTTCCTCTTGTGTAGATGCATCTATTTCTTCATATTTATTTTTGTGGCTATGTGTACATTTTGATTCATAAAGACATTTTTCAAGCACATCATGTATTTTCATACCATATGTATACCCTATATTCTCCTGTTTCTTCCCTCTTCTCTCTCTCCTACTAGTCTCCCTCATTTTCCCCCAAAATTTTTCCTTGCCCACATATGGATCTCTATAAACTCTGGTGAAAAGAGAGGTGAAAATATGTAGTTATTTATTTTGAGCATTTCAGACACCATTTCATGTTCTCTACTATGCTTTCTTTGCAATACTTTCCAAAGAGTTTTCAGATGTTTTCCTCTCTTTATTACTCTGAGGATAGTTAGAAGACAAAGTCTTTCATCCTTTATTTTTATCATTTATATTGGATTCATTCTTTTGAATCAAAATTGAAAGTTTTAACATTTCTTACACTTTCAGATCCCCATTTCAGCATATTTATCCTCTTGAGGAGTAAAATTTTATATCACTTAAATCTAATAACTTTCTCCCTTAAAAACAATTGTGTGGGGGGAGGGTGTAGGGTATGCATGTGTGTGTGGTATATACATGTGTTGGGGCTGTACTTGCTCATGTTTACACCTTCATATGCCAAAGGTCAGTGTCATCAGATGATTCCTCGTATGACTCTCCACAATATTTTATTGAGAAAGAATCTCTCACAGAATATGTAGTTCACTAGCTGGGTAAATAGGCTGTGGAATCCAGGAAGCTTTCTTGTCCACTGTCACTCCTGACAGCAGCAATGGAATTTTGTAAAAAAGGATAAACTTTTAAAATAAGGTATTACTTCAGTTTTCTTGATGTATTTCATTACTTTGACTTTTTATGTTAGTTCAAGAGAAAGAAAGAAAATACAAATAAAGTGATTGTGGAACAGCTAAATATTTAAAGAAATATATTTTATTCATAGTTCAGTATTTTGTAGAAAAAAAAGGAAATAGTGCAGAAATCTTTTTTTTTTAGCTCTAAATGTTGAAAACAAGATAGAGAAAGAAGTAGCAGTGAGCCCTGTGGTACATTACACTCCCTTTATGAACTCATTCTCCAACTACAAAATTGGCATTATCAGAAAAAACTTCTTTACAAAAGGTTGTACCCACTCCTAGAAAGATCACACATCTAAGAACCCCTGCTGTAACAATGCTTCCCTTGCAATCTGCAGCAACTTCATCTCAATATAACCTCCATGTCTCCTCTTCAGAGATGTGCTGGCTGAAAACAGGGTTTTAATACACTCTATGCATAGAAACTCCAGCTCAAAATTTGTTTCTTTGAGGAAAATAACCGAACAGAAATGAGTGCCCATGCTAATTGTCTAGACTTACAAAATACTTCTTTATGTTACCAAGTGTGGTTGGTTGAATATGCTTGGCCCAAAAAGAAGCACTATTAGGAGGTGTGACTTTTTTAGGAGTAGCTATGGTCTTGTTGCAGGAAGGGTATTATTGTGGGTAGAGGAGAGGGCCTTGAGACATTCCTCCTAATCATGTGGGAGCCAGTCTTCTTCTAAAGGCCTTAAGGTAAAGAAGTAGAATTCTCAGCTCCTCCTGTACCATATGCCTGGACACTGCCATTCTCCTACCTCAATGGTAATGAACCAAATCTCTGAACCTGTAAGCCAGCCCCAATTAAATGTTGCCTTTTAAGAGTTGCCTTGGTCATGGTGTCTCTTCACAGCAGTAAAACGCTAACTAAGACACAAATTAAGAACAAATGTTATCAACTAGGAACAAATGTTTACTATGCCTGTACTGTTTTCCAAATAAAAAGTTGCCTAAGCTAAGTCAGACTGGAGACTTTCAATCCTTTGTTTAACATTAAAATTTCTTATCTCAGTTTTAGCCTGAGAAAATGTAAATGTCACCAGCAAATATGAGCAATCTGCTTGCATAAAGGAGAGAACAAAATGAAAATGTATTAATTCTCCCAGTACTTATCAGAAAGCATTGTGATTGGCTTTTGGAAAATAAATTACAAAATAAACTAAGAATAATCAATGTTTGCCCACACTGAAAGAATGAAGAAAAACTATTACCAAATCATCTGTAAGAGTATGGTTCAGTGATAGAGCATTTCAGCATGTGAAGATCCCGGGTTTGCTGCAAGGTCTTCTGGAAGAGCAACCAGTGCTCTTAACTACAGAGATAAGTTACCAGCTCTAACCTTATGATTTTTTGAAATCAATTTCAGATCAAAACACACACACACACACACACACACACACACACACACACAAACACACATCAATTAACTGGCTTGATTACTATAGAAAATTACAATGCAATGATAAAATAAATACTTGTATATAACCAAAATGAATTGCTAGAAACACTGCTGGAAGCAAGAAGAATAAAGGAAGCACTAAACCCGGAGTGATATAGCACCAGTACAGTTCCTTGTGAGCCAAACTTCCACTAACAGTATCATAGGAAAAGGCGGAGATCTGAATAAAGAAATGTAATGCAGGTTTGCCGTACTACCCAGGTAGCTCACATCCAAGCTTCTGGCCAACTTGCTAATTGATTATACAACTTCTAGACCACTTAACCATTAAGTAGATATGCGGCTTCTGTCTTTTCCCACAGAGCACTCCAGGCAACCACTTTCAATTGATTGGTATTGACATAAACAGTGCTTTCCAGGAAAAGAAGTAAAAACTGCAGAGAAAAAAATACCTATAAGATTCCAGTTTCATTTTTGTCTTCTCTTACTCTTGCCAAAGTCATTCTGAATTTTACTAATTTTATTGTGCTTTACAACATATTAGTCAGACAGTCAATAATGGAAATGAACATGAAGTGCAGAAAGTGCAAAATGATAACCTTTGAAAGCACTGAAATAGGAATTTTAAAAAATGAAGAAGTAGTTATATATTTGGGGGTTGGGGGGAAGGGCTGACCATTTGGAATTGGATAACTGACTGTCACATCTTCTCTTTCCTGGAAAACCTTATTTCTCTCACTCTCAATGCTCCTTATTTGCCTGTAGTTCTTTGTGGGTGGTTGAGACCCGGTGTTCTTATTAATAATGAAAAACAAAATTAAAAACACAAACGGGGAACATTTTTAAGGCACTTTAACATCAGAAGGATAGATTAAAATCAAATAAATGAAGAAATCTGGTATAAAAGGTGACTGTCACGTGATATAGATCATTTTCAACATTTTCAGTTCTTCTGTACTTTGATTTTTGTAACTGTCAATGGCAAGAATGCCACTTCATTTAATTACAGTATAAAATTGCTGACCTATGAATGGATTAATCTCTTGGTGGAGTCATAATAGGGGAGCAGTATTGAGAGGTAAGAAGAGAGCGGACCTGCATAAACAGGCTGCTGGGAGTGATGTGCAGAGGGACAGAATTTGCTTGGCCTATTTCTGTTTATGCCTAGTTCTGGTTCTGCTGCTGTATGATCTATTGTCTCACAAAACTCTTCTCTGTATTATTGGGTTTCATTAAAAATATCATTAATGAACTTTGGCATGGAGTCAAACAAAATTTCCCACTATTGCTAAAATAGTCTTAAACATACTTATATACTTATGTATATGATGTGATATGGAACTCTCAGCACTGATGACTAGAAAACCGAATATTAACCAACTCTGAAAAAATGTTTAAGATGGTCTGTGTCATACAGTATCAAATATTTATCCAACGTCAAATTCTTTGTATAAAATTAATGAGTGCAACCTTTATATTACCAAACAATTTGTTTTTAACTTATTAAAGACAAGATGGTAAAATTATATGTATGCCAATTTTTTTTCCTAGGGTTCCATAAATATTTGTTCTGGTGAAGAAAGGTTGAGCCAGGCTGTAACTAAAATGATTATTCTCTCCAAAGTAACAGCAAGAACCTATTGCTGAAGGCAACACACACACACACACACACACACACACAATTCATTGAATAGGAAGAAGTTAAGATGTTGGTCACATAGAGCCTTTACCTCTATGTCCTAGCAAAGGGCTCTGCATTCTATCGAAAAAGAAACATAAACACCAATTCAGCCACAAACTCTCTGATCCACAATGATGTCCAATCTGCAATATATGCTAGGGCAACAGTGATGCAAAGATTGTGGGAATAACCACCACCATTTGATTTGACTTAAGGCATACACCGCGATGGAATCCATGCCTGACATTGTATGAGTACCTAAGAGCCTGACACTAGATAATCTAGGGACTCAGAATAAAGCCAAATGATTCATTAAAAAAAAATCCAAAGCAAGAAAATAACTCCTACTGACATTCTGCTTATACTTATAGATCAGTGCCCTGATCAATTACTATCAGAGAAGCTTCCTGCTGCACCAGAAAGGAACATATATAAAGACCCACAGCCAGATAGTATGCAGAGACCAAGGGGCCTTGGAACACATAGCCCTGAGTGGATGTCTCCATCAAATTTCTCCCTTCATGCTTCAGTGAACCCTGGGAAGATGAAGGAGAGATGAAGAGCTAGAAAGGAAGGAGGACACAAATAAAACAAGGCCCTAGAACAACATGATCAAAGTTCATGTAACCTCAGAGACTGAGGCAGTATGCAAGATCTTGCACAGCTCTGCACCAGTTCTTTGCATATACACTATGACCTCCTGTTTAGTAATTTCATTGGATTTTTTTTTTTTTTTTTGGCCAAACAACTATTTCTCCATTTCTTTCTACTGTTTGCTTGTTTTCTCCCATTCTAATGTGTTAGTTTCTGTTTTACCTTGTTATATAATTTTTTAAATAAAAGAAAAGAAAAAGAAAAGGCGGTGGATGTAGAAAGAGGCTTGCGAGTCGAAAAAGTGTAGCAAGAACCAATATTAATCATCCCCTTCAAATTTGAAAAATATGTTGAGATCTTGATAAACAACAACAACAACAAAATGCCAAAATTTATTCAATGCTTTCTCTTGCTGAACTTGGTTTGTACACTATTCTGTTTAATTGTCACAATAATTTTAAGCAGAGATACTATTATCTTTATTTCTATACAGTGAAACTAAAACTTCAGATTTAATTTTCTTTTTCTGTCCTAACATGAAAACCTAGGCTCAGTATCAATGCAGGTATGTCTTTCTGCAAAGCTAGAAATTTTCAATCACACGTCTTTGAAAGAAGAAACCTGATGGTGGAAAAAGAAAATTTTAAAAGTGACATGCATAAATTAGGTAAAAATATAAGCACATAGGAAAAGAAAATGCACTGCCATGAACGTCTAAAAGCACATTGTGTTCTATAAATAACACTGTGAGAATACATCATGTTTATTTGAGGTGCCATAACAATAGAAATGGAAGAAATGGAAAGAGAATAGAGTGCAGTAGTTCTCCCTGGCTCATGAATTCATCATGTTCATGATAATGGTTCTCCTGGATGGCATAAAAATGAATGGAGTGTTTAAATGCACCCTTTATGCCAAGACAGCAGAGCCCTGCTGGCCAGCAACAGCATCATCCAGGCAACTCCCTAGCTAGAAATGCATCTGAGCTACATGGAAGATAATATGCTTTGGTGATAGTAGGAAACCAGCCCAAAGAGCAACACACAGCTGCTGGTGCTTTGAATGCAGACGTTCAGGATGGACCACAAATTCTATGTTTCTGGCCTGCACATTTTAACAAACAGATAAGAAATTACGTGACAATTATTTATTAGTACTTATTTTCTCTATTAATTAAGACTCAATCAGCTAGATGGTTTCAAAATCAAGTAAAAGATGAGAATATCATAAAAAATAGTGATCAAAATGTTAAAAAAATTAATTTTCCTAGTTTTAGTTGCCTATTTATTGGAAATTTGAGGTTCTCCGTAAATAAAATGTTAGCATATTTGTTTGCATATTTTCTTAATAACATCTAGATTTATAAAACATAAATACTGTACCAAGTAAGACTAAAAGTAATATATGTAATCATGGCATCTCATATGAGCACTTCTTGTTGAATAGCATTCTATTATTTACTACATGTTAGTTAAGCCACAAAGAATTAGAAGAACTACAATATATTGTGATTTATCTAAATATTTCTGAGCAAATAGGATGTTACTCTTTATATTTGAAACTATGAGACCCTTGTAGATCTGTAAAGGCAGAAAGTCCAGGCAGGCACAGTAGGGAGGAAGGCATAGTATGTCTTCTATCATTTTTATTATTCTTCCATTTTAAATTCCTAATTTTATATGAATACTCATCAGTGATAGAATCTCAATTAAAGCTTCAATTGTAATATTCTGTTGAGATCGGTAGTAACCAAAACAAAATATAATAATTGATTTCAATGTCTGAAATAGGTGTTTTTATTACACAAATAAATTGTACACAAACATTTCATAAATAAATAAATGGTATCATTCCCACTTTTAAATATAAATCCTTACGAAAAAGCCAAGACTTTATTTTCAAAGATTACTAGCTTTGAAAATACTCAGTACAAGCCAAGAAGAATTATGCTAACTACCCCAAAACCATTAGTACTGACACATTCAAAGCCAACTGCCATGTCAATTTCTACCTTAAATTTCAGGTAATTATTTTTCTGCTCACACATCTTCAGAAGAGTTTAATTTGAAAATGACTGACCTTTTATTATCATTTGTATAAATTAAATATTAGTCATCTGTTAAAATCATATTTCTATCTTTCAATGAAAATATTTTATTAACTGGTAAAAATTTTCTATTTCCCTGAAATAAAGGACAGAAGAAATCCCCATTGTTCAAGTGGACAGAGGTGTCAGCTAGAAACCTCATCTGTCACTAGATTGCCCTTGAGCCACACAGTTTTATGATATTTCTAAAGAGTCTGTTTGCACCTAAAAATGTTCTTCCATTTAACAAATGCACTTTTGAAGTAGACACACTTTTTGCTTTTTCTATTCTTAGACAAAGAAAAAGGAGACAGAAAGAAAAGATATATATTTTTTACTGCCTTTCTTTGTTTTCCACAAGCACATTCAATAAACTGTCCTGTCAAGAGTAAGAGCGAAGGGCTCAATTCAATAAAAAATTGCAGTGATTATGCTATGCAATTTTGCTCTCAGTACTTTATCACAATTTGCCATTCAAGTAGACAATGCTCTGCTTCTAGCCCTAGAAGGGGAAAGGCCCCATCTACTATGGCAAGGTCATTCTCTATTCAAAGACACCAGACCCATTTGACAGCTTGTCTTATGTTAGATATCCAGCAGTCTTTGTGTCATAAACCAAGTCATGATTTCTTGATAAACAAAGTAGCCAAATGAATCATTATCAAATAAGAATTATTTACCTAGATAATATCAGGATCAGAGATTATATTTGCCTGAAACATAACAAGATACAGTATTTTAGGTCTCAGAAGTATGTTTAACTAGTTACTTCTACCCTGAGTGCTGCCCCTCCTCAAGGTCATTCAATAGGATGTAAAATAGCAGGAAGGGTCTCACTTTAGAGGATCATCCAGTTAGCTTGCCATGTGCACACAATTGAAAGGAATGACAAGTCAGAAGTCAAGTTACTAACCCCCAAGATAAGCTAGGTCTCAGCTCAGTTAGACAATTTTCCTGAAAACTATGTATATCTAAAACTATTCAACATATACATTAGCAGATTTACAGATTTCTGCAAATAAGTACTTGTGTTATATGTTACAATATATGTGCAACTTGTGTGTGTTAGTATAAATGAATATCAAGAAATTCAATGTTATGTTTATCTGACCTGACCTAGAAATCTTCTAGGCATTTTACACTAATAACATATCTCCATCCTGGCTAGTCATATCCAAGTGCTCAATAGTGTTTCTTTATTGGATGGATTCTCTCTAGTCTCCTATGGAATCCCCTCTCCCCCAGGTCTTGAGCCTCTCTTGGAATTGCAAGAATGTAAGAGCACACCCTTCTAGAGGATCAAGCGAGGTTTATGACTGCTCTGCTCTGATAAGACTCTGGCAAAGCATGTGAGGAAGTGAAAAGATTTATTATAGGTTTTAAAAGCATAAATAAAACTTGAAGGTAAAAGGAGAATGTACAACAAGAAGGACAATTTATTATACTGTGCCTAGTGGTGCCTTTAAGAGGACTCAGGCACATAGGAGTTATTATGAAGGCCAGTAGAGAGGATCCCAGCAAGGCAAAGTGACTACCAATGTTACTCAACTCAAAATAAGATTATATTCTGATAAACCCACTCAATATTGAAGTGATCATAAGTTGAATATGCATTTATATCACCTACCCTGCTGGATATCATAGATCAGCAACACAATGCACACTTGAGTGTCATTTTATAAGCTCATCAAATGAGAAATGACTGAGAGCTGGCCATTGTGGCTATTTTTCTGTCCTATCTTGTCCAAGAGAGTCATACTACATATTCTTGACCAAGAATATGACCAAAATTCAAAATACGATTTCGACTGAATGCATGACATTTTTCATACCATGGTCAAGTGATAAATCTATTAGTTAAGCCATAGTAAGTCTGGAAACTTGTATACTAGAAAAATAAAAGTGCATTTGATATATTCCTTTAAAACAATCAGAAGGGCTTTGGCTTTGTTTGAAGTTTTAGTATCAAAGAAATTACGACATTATCAGTGAAAGCAGATCAATGGACATTGGAAATGGCAATTTAAAAAAGTCATTGAAGTCAATAAGGGTAAGAAAAACAGAACTGGGTTGGAGAGATAGCTCAGCAGTTAAGAGCACTGAATGTTCTTCTAGAGGTTCTGAGTTCAATTCCCAGATACCACATGGTAGCTCACAACCATCTGTAATAGGATACAATGCCCTCTTCTTGTATATTTAAGTGTGCTCATAGTCATAAAATAAATAAATAATTATTTAAACAGCAACAAAAGGAAACAAGAACTAAAAAGATTGCTTGATAGGTAAGAATGTTTGTTGCATAACCATGAGGACCAGGAGTTTCATCCCAACATCCTTGTAATAACTGGTTCAGTGCGTGTTTGCAACCCAGCACTGAGTGACATAGAGACAGAAGGCTCATCAGGGAATGCTGCTTATGAGCCTAGCCTTCAGCAAAATAGTTCCAGGCCCCTAAGAAGTAAGGTAGAAAGTAAAAGGTAGGACAGTCTACTCATTCCTCTGGCCTTCATGCACATACATTTACACATAAACTTTACACACATACTCACATATACTTACACACATGGAAAAAAAAAAAAGAAGAGAACCAAAATCGAGTATGCTGAATGGATTTATTTTGTGATGCATATTACTGAAGTTAGCAATGCAAAACAAACAACTAAAGGCTGATCTAAGAAGTCCTAAAAGTGGTACAACTAAACCTATGAAAGATATCGTGGCTAACATAGTGGATTAGAAGTTATCAAAAAGAACAAAGTGTTGAAACTATGCAAGTTGATATGATCTACAAATGGGAAAATATATACAAAAAGAAAAGTAATGCAGCCTTGAATAGTTCCATATCCAAAAAAATTAACAAAATCCAAAGTTTGGAAATAAAAAGAACACAAATTACCAAACATTATTTACCCTAAATAATTCATGAAGTCTTAGAGTAGTAGCACCTACATAATGTGGAAGAGTAAGTAGCTTCTCATTCCACTGTGCTATCACTGCATTACAAAAGTATCCAATGAAGTATAAAAAGAACGTTTGGAAGTATGTATATGTATATTTTCCATATAGTTACATTTTGAATTAGACATTGTGATTTAAAAAGCAAACCATTTCTCATTTTTCCCAAGAAAAAGCTGACTAGATGACTGAATAATTCTGGTAGAATTAAACTAGAGATTTTATTCTTCATGCACATCATCATCACGGGCAACCTTTACAAAAGGACCACACCAGGACTGGGAATGAAAGATAAGAAACAGGAGTTTAGCTGGAGAGGTGTGCATCTCTCTTCTAAATGAGGAAAAGGTTACTTAAGCCAGAAGTATGACTGTGAGCTGTGAAGATTTAGTTGATCTCTGCATTGCTGAGATTTAACTTCACAATACTAGGCTGAAACTGGAGAGGGAGGGTGCTGATGGGTGTGCTTCCTGGGAAGCACTGAATCTTCACAGTTCTTACCTCACAGACAAGTAGAAAGTCATCACAATGAAATCACGTGAAAATACAGTATCAGCAGAACCGAGGAATTAAGGACATGACACTTTGGAAGCTGAAGTTTTAGAATAATTAAAAGAAATGTTGCAATACAAGAATATTAAGAAAGGGCTAAGTATGCTGGTCAATCTATATAAATTAATTGTACTGTGTGAATGAATGACAATTAATAATTAGGAAGAAAACTTGTTTCAAGAAGAGGGGGGTGGCACTGGCAGGGATGAATAGTGCCATAACAAGTCTGTGGTAAGTTTTGGTCTCTTGCTATGTATTGTAATGCTAAATACTGGCTCCCAAGGTCTGGTTGCCCCAGGGACAAAGGAATCTGCATGTTTACCAGCTTTTGTTGTGCAAACCCTGTTCCTTAATTTAAAATTATTGGTTGAATAGAGATGCCTACAGCCTGTAGCTGGGCACAAAAGAAGTAGGTGGGTGTTTAGATTCAGTGCCTTGGGGTCTAAGGCTGTACTACTGGGGAAGAGAAAGGTAGAGAGAAAGAGAGGAAGATGCCATGGGGGTAAAAAATTGTGAGTGAATCCTGGCCATGAGAGCAAGCCAGTCAGAATAAGAGCAACCCATGCACAACGTGGCAAGTCATATTTAGGGGTTATTGACAGAGAAGTAGATGCTAATAGTTTAGGGGTTAGATATCTGGCTAGCACTAGTGCTGATTAAGGCTTATTATAAATATAAAAGTTTTGTGACTTTTATCTGGGAACTGAATGATCAAAAGTGAGGTAGAAAACACTGACTGAGATTCAGTAATTCACAGAACAAGTCTAAATATTTGTCTTGTTTGGGAAAACATTTTAAAAATTAAATGCATTTATCTTTAGGGTTTTACTGGTGTGAACAGACACCATGACTAAGGCAATGCTTATAAGAAGGATATTTCATTGGGGCTGGTTACAAGTTTAAAGGTTCAGTTCATTATCATCAAGGTGGAAGTGTGTCAGCATCCAGACAGGCATGGTGCAAGAGGAGCTGAGAGTTCTACATATTTATCTGAAGGATGCTAGGAGAAGATTGGCTTCCAGGAAGCTAGTATGTGTGTCTTAAAGTGCTCACTCACAATGACATACTTCCTCCAACAAGGTCACATCTACTCCAACAAGGCCACATCACCTAATAGGAGCACCCCCTGGGTCCAGCTTATTTAAACCACTACATTCAACTCCCTGGCCTTCATAGATTTGTTAAAATATAGGAGTCTGTGGGGGCCATATCATGCCATAACATAATGCAAAAATACACTTTATCCAACTTCAAAAGTTCCCAGAGTTGGTAGTAGTCTCAACAATGTTAAAAGCCCAAAGTTCAAAGTCTCTCCTGAGATTCATCCAGGATCATTTAACTGTAATCCCCAAAGCTAGACAGGAAACCAACTGGGAAAACTTCAAACTCTGTACCATATCTGATGTTCTAACTTNCCATAACATAATGCAAAAATACACTTTATCCAACTTCAAAAGTTCCCAGAGTTGGTAGTAGTCTCAACAATGTTAAAAGCCCAAAGTTCAAAGTCTCTCCTGAGATTCATCCAGGATCATTTAACTGTAATCCCCAAAGCTAGACAGGAAACCAACTGGGAAAACTTCAAACTCTGTACCATATCTGATGTTCTAACTTAAGATCTCCAACTCCTTTTTCATCTTTGTTGACTACAACAAACTTTTCTTTTCTTGGGATGGTTCCACTTCCTCTTAGCAGTTTCTTGGAGGGTATCTTACAGCTCTGTCACCTTTAAAATCTTAGGGTCTCCAAGTCAACTTCAACATCACAGCTACTTGTTCTCATGATCTTCTGGACTTCTCCAAAGGAGCTTGCATCACTTTTCAAGCTCTGCCCTCTGTAGCACTCTAGGATATGGTTAACTGCACTCCATTGCTGCTGCTGTTTTTGGTGGTCATCCCATGGTACTAGCATCTTGAATACATTGGGGTCTTCTACTGCAACTAGGCTTTACATAGCCTATGATAGCTTCTCATAGGCTCTCTTCATGATGCCCAGCCTCAATAATTTTGCATGGCCACTTCAGTTCTGGACCATCAACTGGAACTGAGACTGTACCTTCATCAGTGGTCCTCCATGGTTTCTCACAGTGCCAAGCCTCAGTTGTTTTTCATGACCCCTTCATGAGTTCAAAACCAGTACCACCTAGGTGACTTTTACACATTACCAAGTCTAACTGCAGCATGAGGTACAACCTTGGCTATCTCTGAAACACAGCTTCTTTTATGCTCTCAGAAAATATATCCAAGAAATTTCACCTTAGTGATGCTGGTATTTTCTTAATCACAGATAATTTCTTAGTTCCAGCTAACCAGCAGCAATTGTCTCGGTAGTCTCATTTTCTTTTTAACTGTAAAGTTGGAATATATATTTCTCAAATACTTTAAACATTGTAGAGGAATTTTAATCTAGCAACGTAGCTGCTTTTATAACATCCAGAGACCCTAAAAGACACTAAAAGCAAAGAAGGGCCTATAGAGGTGTCATGTAGACTCCAAGAGACCAGAGATATCAGACCAGACTACTTTACCCAGCAAAATTATCAGTCCCCATAGATGGAGAAAATAAGATATTCCATGATAAAGGCAAATTTAAGTAGTATCTATCTACAAATCGAACTAATAGAAGGTAATAGAAAGAAAACTCCAACCCAAGGAGTTTAACCCATGAAAACACAGGAAATACATAATCTTATACCAGAAAAACAAAAGGAAGGGACATGCACACTCATACACACATATCACTACTACCACCACCATCACCACCATAACAACTATAACCACCATCACCAAAAATAAGATTAAAACACTCCAACACCCTCCAAAAAAACAAAAACAGAAATTTACAACTATTGATCATTAATATTTTTCAATATAAATGTAGTTAATCCCTCAAATAAAGAGACACAGACTCACAGAATGGATGTTAAAACCGGATCAATCCTTCATATAAGAGACACACTTCAACATCAAAGACACACATTACCTCATAGTAAATGGTTAGAAAAGATTTTCCAAGCAAATGAACCTAATAAACAAACTGGTTGGACATTTAAAAATATAATTCAAACTGAAACCAGTCAAAAGACAGAGGAAAAGACACTACATACTCATATAAAAAACAAAAACACCACCACCAGCAGCAACAAAAATAAAACCAAAAACTATCAAAGAAACAAAAAACCCTCAAAATACCCAAACAAATAAACAAACAAAAATAACAAAATAAAAGAAAATCTACCAAGATGACCTTCAATTCTTAATATCTAACCCCAACCACAAGGGAACCTATGTTTTTAAAAGAAGCATTGCTAAATTTTAAAACACACATTGATAGTGGGAGACTTTAATACCCTGCTTTTACCAACAGATAGGCCTTGTAGACAAAAACTAAACAGAGAAATACAGGAGCTAAGAGACATTGTAAGCAAAATGGACTTTATGTATCTACAGAATATTTTTCCTAAACACAAAAAATTATAAAGCTTTTCTTATCACCTCATGAAACTTTCTCAAAAATTAACCCCCGCAAAAAATCAAACAAAGTGAATTTCAGCCAGATTTAAACAGAACAGAAACAACAACAGAAAACCTACTAACTTATAAAGATCAAATAACAACCTATTGAATAAAGAAATGGATCAAGACAGCAATAAAAAAGTAATTTTGAACTTTTTGAGAATTCAATGAAAATGAATACACAATATCCGCAACTTATGGGACACAATGAAAACAGTGCTAAAAGGAAAGTTCATAATACTAAATGACCTCATATTTAAAACTAACTAACTAACTAACTAACTAACTAACTAACTAACTAACTAACTAACTAAGAAACTGGAGAGATTTCAAAAAGACTTTTTAGAAATTATCGAAAATGAGGGCACAACATACCCAAACTTATGAGACACAATAAAAGCAGTGCTAAATGGAAAACTCATATCTCTGAGTGCCTCCATAAAGAAATTAGAGAAAGCATACACTGGCAACCTAACAGCACATCGGAAAGCTCTAGAACAGAAAGAAGCAAATTCACCAAAGAGGAGTAGACAGCAGGAAATAATCAAACTCAGGGCTGAAATCAACCAAACAGAAACAAAAAGAACTCTACAAAGGATCAACAGAACCAGGAGTTGGTTCCTCCAGAAAATCAACAAGATAGATAAACTCTTAGCCAGACTAACCGGAGGGCACAGAGATAGTATCCAAATTAACAAAGTCAGAAATGAAAAGGGAGATATAACAACAGAAATTGAAGAAATTTTAAAAAAAACTCACCAGATCCTAATACAAAAGCCTATACTGAACAAAACTAGAAAATCTGGATGAAACAGATAATTTTCTAGACAGTTACTAGGTACAAAAGTTAAATTAGAATCAGATAAGCCATCTAAACAGTCACATAACCAGTAAAGAAATAGAAGTAGTTGTTAAAAGTCTCCCAACCAAGAAACACCCCAGAACTAGATGGTTTTAGTGAAGAATTCTATTAGACCTTCAAAAAAAAAAAAAAGACCTAATAACAATATTCATCAAAATATTCCACAAAATAGAAACAGAAGAAACACTACTGAATTTGTCCTATGAAGCCACAATTATGCTTATACTTAAACTACACAAAGACCCAACAACAACAAAAAGAACTTTAGACCAATTTCCCCTATGAATATTGATTCAAAAATACTCAACAAAAATCTTCATTAACCTAATCCAACAATACATCCACATGATCATCCATAGTGATCAAGTAGGCTTCATTCCAGGGATGCTGGGATGGTTCAATAAACAAAAATCCATCAATGTAATCCACTATATGAAAAAACTCAAAGGGAAAAAACAGCACACAATCATCTCATTAGATGCTTAGAAAGTGTTTGACAAAATCCAACACTCCTTCATGTTAAAAGTCTTGGGAAGATCATGAATTAAAAAAACCACATATAAACATAGTAAAAACACAGTAAACTAGTAGCCAACATCAAACAAATTGAAGAGAAACTTGAAGAATCCCACTAAAATCAGGGACTAGAGTAGACAAGGCTGCCCATTCTTTCCCTTTCTATCCAATATAGTACTCGATGTTCTAGCTAGAACAATTAGACAGCAAAAGGAGATGAACATGATATAAATTGGAAAGGAAGAAGTCAAAATATCACTATTTGCAGATGATATAATAGTATACTTACATGACTTCAAAAATTCCACCAGAGAAATCCTTCGGCTGATAAACAAGTTCAGAAAAGTGGCTGGATATAAAACTAACTCTAACAAACCTGAAGCCTTTCTCTTCTCAAAGGATAAATGGGTTGAGAAAGAAATTAGGGAAGCCATACCCTTCACAATAGTCACAAATAATGTAAAGTATCTTGGTGTGACTCTAACAAAGCAAGTGAAAGATCTGTATGACAAGAACTTTAAGTCTCTGAAGAAAAAAATGAAGAAGACGTCACAAGATGGAAAGATCTCCCACATTGGATCAACAGAATGAATCTAGTAAAAATGGCCACTTTACCAAAAGCAATCTACAGATTCAATGGAATCCCCATCAAAATTCCAACTCAATTCTTCACAGAGATAGAAAGAGCAATTCCTGAATTCATTTGGAAACAACAAAAAAACAAGGATAGCAAAATAAATAAATAAATAAATAAAAACTATTTTCAATAGTATAGAACTTCTGGGGGAATCACCATCCCTGACATCAAGAAATACTATAGAGCAATAGTTATAAAAATAGAATGGTATTGGTATAGAAACAGGCAGGTATATGAATGGAATATAATTGAAGACACAGAAATGAATCCATATACCTATGGTCACTGGTCTTTGAAAAAGAAGCTAAAACCATCCAGAGGGGAAAACAGACAGCATAAGACAGCATATTCAACAAATAGTGCTGATTTAACAGTCAGTTCAATGCTCAATGGTAATTGATCCATTCTTATCTCCTTATACAAAGCTCAAGTCCAAGTGGATCAAGGACCTACACATAAAACCAGATACACTGAATCTATTAGCAGAGAACATGAGAAAGATCCTTGAACATATCAGCACAGGAGAAATTTTCCTGAACAGAATACCAATAGCCCAGGATCTAAGATCAAGAATTATCAAATGGGACCTCATAAAATTGAAAATCTTCTGTAAGGCAAAAGGACACTGTCAATAGGACAAAACGGCAACCAATAGATTGGGAAAAGATCTTTACCAGCCCTACAGCCAATAGAGGGCTAATATCCAATATACACAAAGAACTCAAGAAGTTAGACTCCAAAAATCAATAATCCTACTATAAAATGGGGAACAGAGCTAAACAGAGAATTCTCAACTGAGGAAACTCAAATGGCCAAGAAGCACCTAAAGAAATTTTTAAAATCCTTAGTCATCAGAGAAATGCAAATCAAAGGGACCCTGAGATTCCACCTCACATCAGTCAGAATGGCTAAGATCAAAATCTCAGGTGACAACAGATGCTGGTGAGGATGTGGAAAAAGAAGAACACTCTCAATTGCTGGTAGAATTGCAAGCTGTTACAACAGTTTGGCCGTTCCTCAGAAAATTGAACACACTACTACATGAAAACACAGCTATCCCACTCCTGGGCATATTCCCAAAAGATTCTCCAACATGTAATAAGGACAAATGCCCTACTATGTTCATAGTAGCCTCATTTAATAGCCAGAAGCTGGAAACAATCCAGATGTCCCTCATCAGAGGAAGGGATACAGAAAATGCAGTACACTTACACAATGGAATACTACTCAGCTATTAAAAACGATGACTTCATGAAATTCTTAGGCAAATGGATGGAACAAGAAAATATCATCCTGAGTGAGGTAAACCAGTCATAAAAGAACACACTTATCACTGATAAATTGATATTAGGAAAAAAAAAACCCTCAGATTACCCATACTACAACTCAAATACCATATGAAGCTCAAGAACAATGAAGACCAAAGTGTGGATGCGTTAATCCTACTTAGAAGGAGGAAAAAAAGTATCATTGGAGGTAGAGGTAAGGAGGGACTTGAGAGGGAGAGAAAAGGGAGAGGCAGGAAAAGGGGAGGCAAGATTATGTGTTGGAGGAAACAGGTAAATGTACCAAGGGTCATGAAATTGAACACAGGTATGTAGCATTGGGGATGGGGAACTGGTGGTAGCCATTATAAAGTTCCAGATGCCAGGGCAAAAGTAAGAGGTTCCCAGGAGCCAATGGGGATAACATTAGTTGAAATATCCGACAAAGGGAGAAAGGACCATATCCAGAGGTTAGATAGGGCACCCGGTTGAGGTATGGCCCCACCCACCCATCTCAAATATTTTAATCCAGAATTGCTTCTGTCTAAAGGAAATACAGGGACAAAGAGTGGAGCAGAGACTGAAGGAAAGGTCATTCAGAGACTGCCCCACGTGGGGATCCATCCCACATGCAGCCACCAAACCCAGGCACTATTGCTGATGTCAAGAAGTTATTGCTGACAGTAGCCTGATATAGCTGTCTCTTGAGAGGCTCTTCCAGAGCTTGACCAAGACAGATACAGATGCTTACAGCTAATCATCAGACTGAGCACAAGGACCCCAATGGAAGAGTTAGGGGAAGGACTGAAGGAGCTTAAGGGATTTGCAACACTATAGTAACAATATCAACCAACCAGACTCTCCAGAACTCCCAAAGGTCAAACCACCAACCAAAGAGTACATATGGAGGGACCCATGGCTCCAGCTGCTTATGTAGCAGAGGATGCTCTTATCTGGCATCAATGAGAGGGGAGGCCTTTGGTCCTGTGAATGCTTGATGCCCCAGCATACTGGAATGCTAGGGTGGTAAAGCAGGAATGGCTGTTAGAATGTGGGAGCACCCTCATAGAAGCAGGGGAATCAGGGATGAGATAGGAGATTGAAGATGGGAAATTGGGGGAAGTAGATAACATTTGAAATGTAAATAAATAAAATAACCAAGAATAAAAGAAAAACAAAACAAAACAGCAACAACAAAAAACAACCAAAAGTCTACCTACTCAACAAGATCATACTTCCTAATAGTGCCACATCCTATGGACCAAGCATTGAAGCACATG
>LR749982.1:501811-565969 GCA_902729485.2 Mus minutoides | reverse complement strand
GTACTGGGGCATATAAAGTCTGCATGACCAAGGGGCCTCTCTTCCCAATGATGGCCAACTAGGCCATCTTCTTCTATATATGCAGCTAGAGACATGAGCTCTGGGGGTACTAGTTAGTTCATGTTATTCTTCCACCTATAGGATTGAAGACCCCTTCAGCTCCTTGGGTACTTTCTCTAGCTCCTTCCTTGGGATTTCTATGTTCTATCTAGTAGATGATTCTGAGCATCCACTTCTGTGTTTGCCAGGCATTGTTATAGCCTCCCATGTGACAGCTATATCAAGGCCCTTTCAGCACTATTTTGCTGGCATATGCAATCGTGTCTATGTCTGGTGGCTGATTATGGGATGGATCCCCTGCTGCTACAGTCACTAGTTGGTCCATCCTTTTGGTTCAGCTCCACACATGATCACTGTAACTCCTTCAATGTGTGCTTTGTTCTTAATTCTAGGAAGGGGCAAATTGTCCACATTTTGATCTTCATTCTTCTTGAGTTTCATGTGTTTAGTAAATCGTTTCTTGGGTATTCTAGGTTTCTGAGCTAATATCCACTTATCAGTGAGTACATGTTATGTGAGTTCTTTTGTGATTGGGTTACCTCACTCAGGATGATACCCTCCAGATCCATCCATTTGCCTAGGAATTTCATAAATTCATTGTTATTAATAGCTGAGTAGTACTCCATTGTGTAAATGTACCACATTTTCTGTATCCATTCCTCTGTTGAGGCACATCTGGGTTCTTTCCAGCTTCTGGCTATTATGAATAAGGCTGCTATGAACATAGTAGAACATGTGTCCTTATTACCAGTTCTTCTCAAACTATTCAACAAAATATAATCTGAAGGTACACTACCCAATTCATTCTATGAAGCCACAATTACTCTGATACCTAAACCACATAAAGACACAACAAAGATAGAGAACTTCAGACCAATTTCCCTTATGAACATCGACGCAAAAATACTCAACAAAATTCTTGCCAACCTAATCCAAAAACACATCAAAACGATCATCCATCATCACCAAGTAGGCTTCATCCCAGGAATGCAAGGATGGTTTAATATACAGAAATCCATCAACATAATACACTATATAAACAAACTCAAAGACAAAAACCACATGATCATCTCCTTAGATGCTGAGAAAGCATTTGACAAAATCCAACACCCATTCATGATAAAAGTCTTGGAAAGATCAGGAATTTAAGGCCCATACCTAAACATGATAAAAGCAATCTACAGCAAACCAATGGCCAACATCAAACTAAATGGAGAGAAAATGGAAGCAGTCCCACTAAAATCAGGGACTAGACAAGGCTGCCCATTTTCTCCCTACCTATTCAATATAGTACTTGAAGTCCTAGCCAGTGCAATTCGACAACAAAAGGAGGTCAAGGGGATACAAATTGGAAAGGAAGAAGTCAAATTATCATTGCTATTTGCAGATGATATGATAGTATATATAAGTGACCCCGAAAACTCCACCAGAGAACTTGTAAACCTGATAAACAGCTTCAGTGCAGTAGCTGGATATAGAATTAATCCAAACAAATCGACAGCCTTTCTCTATCCAAAGGATAAATGGGCTGAGAAAGAGATCAGAGAAACAACACCCTTCACAGTAGTCAGTAACAATATAAAATATGTTGGTGGGCACAGGAGAAAGATTCCTAAACAGAACAACAATGGCCTGTGCGGTCAGATCAAGAATCAACAAATGGGACCTTATGAAATTGCAGAGCTTCTGTAAGGCAAAAGACACAGTCAGCAAGACAAAAAGGCCCCCAACGGATTGGGAAAGGATTTTTACCAATCCTAAATCTGATAGGGGACTAATATCCAACATCTACAAAGAGCTAAAGAAGCTAGACTCCAGAAAAATGAATAACCCCATTAAAAATGGGGTACAGAGCTAAACAAAGAATTCTCAAATGAGGAAATCCGAATGGCTGAGAAACATCTGAAAAAATGTTCAACATCCTTAATCATCAGGGAAATGCAAATCAAAAGAACACTGAGATTCCACCTCACACCAGTCAGAAGGGCTAAGATCAAAAACTTAGGGGACAGCAGATGCTGGCGAGGATGTGGAGAAAGAGGAACACTCCTCCATTGCAGGTGGGATTGTAAGCTAGTACAACCACTCTGGAAGTCAGTCTGGTGTTATCTCAGAAAATTGAACTTAGTACTACCAGAGAATCCAGCAATACCTCTCCTGGGCATATACTCAGAAGATGCTCCAATTGGTAAAAAGGAAACATGCTCCACTATGTTCATAGCAGCCTTATTTATAATAGCCAGAAGCTGGAAAGAACCCAGATGTCCCTCAACAGAGGAATGGATACAGAAAATATGGTACATTTACACAATGGAGTACTATTATGCTATTAAAAAAATGAATTTATGAAATTCTTGGGTAAATGGATGAATCTGGAGGACATAATCCTTAGTGAGGTAACCCAATCACAAAAGAAGTCATTGGATATGCACTCACTGATAAATGGATATTAGCCCAGATACTTAGAACACCCAAGATACAATCTGCAAAACACATGAAAATCAAGAAGGAAGACCAACGTGTGGATACTTCATTCCTCCTTTGAATAGGAAATAAAATACCCATGAAAGGAGTTACAGAGACAAAGTGTAGAGCTAAGATGAAAGGCTGGACCATACAGAGACTAACCCACCGGGGATCCATCCCATAATCAGTCACTAAACTCAGACACTATTGCATAGGACAGCAAGTGTTTACTGAAGGGACCCTGATATAGCTGACTCCCACAGAAGTGGATGCTCACAGTCATCCATAAGAGGGAACACGGGGCCCACATTGGAGAAGCTAGAGATAGAACACAAGGAAGTGAAGGGGTCTGCAACCCTAGAAGAGGAACAACAATATGAACTAACCAGGACCCCCAGAACTCGAGTCTCTAGCATCATATGTAACAGAAGATGGCCTAGTCGTCCATCATTTGGAGGAGAGGCCCCTTGGTACTGCAATCTTTATATGCCCCAGTACAGGGGAACGCCAGGGCCAAGAAGTGGGATTGGGTGGGCAGGGGAGCAGGGAGGGTGGAGGGTGGAGGGTACTTTCGAATAGCATTTGAAATGTAAATTAAGAAAATATCTAATTAAAAAATATGTTGGTGTGACTCTTATGAAGGAAGTGGAGGAACTCCTATTGTTCAGGTCGGAACTAAGCACTGTTCTGTAATAGAGTTCGTTTCCAACACAACTATGCTCAGGTGCCAATGTGTGGCTGGGAGAAGGCAGGACCGTTGGACTGAGAAAAAATATGAATATTGCATCAACTGAATTGAGATAGACATTGATGAACAAAATAGAGTAACATATGTTTCAAAACAAACAAACAAATAAACAAATAAACAAACAAGTAAATAAAAATCAGATTTGAGGGCCTCAGCCATGGGACAGCGGTTACAGGGTTTGGTTACCAGCAATCCATATGGCAGCTAACAACTGTCTGTAACTTTAGTTAACTGCTGTCCTCCTCTGGCATCTATGGCCACTGCCTGCATGTGGTAGACTCTCAATCCAGAAAAAGCAAATACATACATAAAACAAAATAACTGTTGTCTGTTTGAAAAGCAGAAATCATGAGAAATTGCGATTTCAGTCTTTATTAACAGCAAATTGTCTAGTTGGCATTATATATTTTTAGATTTAGTCATTTTGGAATTAGGTAGTATTCAGATTAAATCATGATGCTACTGACAGAAAACCGTAAGTGCTCATTTTGTACTGAAATGGAACCCATGAAAACAGCTGCTTGCTTTTTCAATCAAATTAGATGCTCAAGTAACTTTCACAACTAAACTGTTTCTCAGGTTCTACAAATGGCTTTTTAGCTGGAAGAAAATGTCAAGTTACTGGGAGTCAGAGGCTTTTAGGGAAGAAAATGATCTATACAGAAATTCTGGCAGAACTCAGAAAATGAATTATCCTGGAGCTTTTGACATGAAATTTCTAGCATTTTGCTATCACACGGATCCAGGGAAACTAAGTGAGGGACTTCAGAGAATCATTACTCCGTGGGAACCATAGGAGATGGATGATTTAGATGTTCATAGTTGTGAATCCACCTTCCCTTTTGAACACTAAGAGGGTCTGATGCCCACTTGTTCCCCTTCCTTTCTTCCCCGCACTCTCCCTGCTTTCCTTTTAAAGAGAAAAGCCAGCCTTGAAAAACAAATACCTCGTTATTTTTTCACTGCGTATTTTCATAGGATAACTTATCATTGTTGACAAGAAGTGGACTGCAAGTATTACATAGTGACTTGGTGCTTCTGCTCGTGAGAATATCAGTTAGGTCCCATTATTGAGGAGGAGAAACACGTCAAAAAAATTTAAAAGTACTAATAATTTTTAAAAAGCTTCTTTTTTAGAAGGTGTCTTCCTATGTAAAGACAGAAAATTCTGAAAAACATGATCAAGAGAAATGGATGGATGGAAATTCAAAGAAAATATCTCCACTGCTTTCAATTACCTTCAGAAGTAGCAACTAGATGTCTGTAAGAAGACACTTAAGAGGCCTTGTTTGGTTGCCTTGTGCTGAAACACTTATGATCAAATTTAAGAACAAATAACCACTCTACAAAAAAAAAAAGTTCTCACCTATTTTTGACTATTTCTTAATTTCATAACCAGTCTACGAAATTGATGTGAATTTCAGTTTAAGAAAAAAAATGTTTGCACATTTTCTTCATTTAAACAAAATATAATCCTGTGTTTGGCAGCATTGTTTTAGTGTGATGCTGCTGCAGTTATAGCCCTCATAAAGAAATCAGAGCTGTGTCCTTAAAAGTATCAAACATAGAACATCAAGGGTCTTTTTTTTTTCAGAATGTTCCTGAGTACATCGCTGTTTATATATCACCATATCCAGTTTCAAATGTTTCTGTGGAAAATAGGAATCGTGATTTTCATAAGAAACGAGAAATAAATGGAGAACAAAGCAGTTTGCAATCATCTCCATTAAAGATTTCCCTCACTTTAAAGCACAAAGAGGGCATCCTCATGTTTAGAAACTTAACTTCCTTGCTAACTGTGGACAGCAAGGTCTGTCTACCTGGAGTGAGAATGTGCTTTAGGCTGCAAATTTATTCAGCCATTCACTGAGTAACAAAGTGCTCACTGCATGCCACCACAGACTGTAAGATAGAAAATATGTCCGTATGCCGGTATGCAGTTCTCTAGGTAACCAGAGTTCAAAAAAGAAAAAAATCACAATGAAGTGTAATATAGTAAATCATAACATCTTAAACTCTGGTTACAAAGTCAGCATGAACAGACAAAGGAAGTGTCAGAACAGCTAATGTACAGACAGACTAGAGAGGAAATAAATATAACTCTCAAGTATAGCTCTCCTGCATATTTCATATACCCTAGAAACAATAATGAAAAGCCACTAAGACTTTATATGATCACAACACAGAGGAGTTTTACAATAATTATAATTAATAATGATTCTTCATACAAATATTCAACAAAACAAAGCACTGGTTTTAAATATTCAACAAAACTAACAGTTGTTTCTTTCAGAAGATAAACAAGATAGATAAACCTTTAGCCAGACTAACTAAAAGGCAGAGAGCCAGCACCCAGATTAAGAAAATCAAAAGTGAAAAGAGAGGCATAGAAACAGACACTGAGAAAGAACCATTAGGTCTTACTTCAAAAGCCTGTACTTCACAAAATTGGAAAATCTAAATGAAATGGATGATTTTCTAAACAGATCTCACATTCCAAAGCTAAATCAACATCAGGAAAAGTATCTGAATACTCGTTGAACCTGTACAAAAAGAAAAAATAGAAGCAGTCATTAAACATCACCCAACCAAAGAAAAAGGAGGAGGACGAGGAGGACGAGGAGGACGAGGAGGAGCAGCAGCAGCAGCTCTGGGCTACATGGTTTTAGTGCAGAATTCTACCAGTCTTTCAAAAAGATCTAATAGCAATACTTATCAAACTATTCTACAAAATAGAAACAGAAAGGACATTGCCAAACTCATTCCATGAGGCCATGTCACCTTTACAGTATAGTTAGAAAGAAAGGATTAGACACTATTTCAAATATAACAAACCAGAAACTTTTAATCTGTATGTATCCTATATTAAAATTTGTAAATTTTTAATTAGTGTTCCTTTTTATAGTCCTTTTATTTATTTTATGAGATATTATATTTATATTTCAAATGTTATTTATTTTCCTAGTTTCCCCTCCAAAAATCCTTATCCCCTCCCGCTTCCCCTGTTCCAATACCTAGAATAGCAAAAACTATTCTCAACAATAAAAGACTCTCTGGTGGAATCACCATCCCCAACCTTAAGCTGTACTACAGAGTAATTGTGAAAAAAACAAAACAAAACAACAACAACAACAAAAAAAACAACTGCATGGTACTGGTACAGCGACAAACAGGTAGAACAATGGAATAGAACCAAAGACCCAGAAATGAACGCACACACCTACGATCACTTGATCTTTGACAAAGGTGCTAAAACCACCCAGTGGAAGGAAGACAACATTTTCAACAAATGATGCTGGCTCAACTGGCAGTTATCATGTAGAAGAATGAGAATTGATCCATTCTTATCTCCTTGTACAAAGCTCAAGTCTAAGTGGATCAAGGAACTCTACATAAAACCAGAGAAACTAAAACTTATAGAGGAGAAAGTGGGGAAAAGCCTCGAAGATATGGGCACTGGGGAAAAATTCCTAAACAGAACAGCAATGGCGTGTGCTGTAAGATCAAGAATTGACAAATGGGACCTCATAAAGTTGCAAAGCTTCTGTAAGGCAAAGGACACTGTCAATAAGACAAAAAGACAAGCAACAGATCAGGAAAAGAGTTTTACCAATCCTACATCTGATAGAGGGCTAATATCCAGTATATACAAAGAGCTCAAGAAGGCAGACTCCAGAAAACCAAATAACCCTATGAAAAATGGGGTACAGAGCTAAACAAAGAATTCTAAACTGAGGAATACCGAATGACTGAGAAGTACCTTAAAAATGTTCAACATCCTTAATCACCTGGGAAATGCAAAGCAAAACAACCTTGAGATTCCACCTCACACCAGTCAGAATGGCTAAGATCAAAAATTCAGGTGACAGCAGATGCAGGCAAGGTTGTAGAGAAAGAGGAACACTCCTCCATTGCTAGTGGAATTGCAAGCTGGTACAATCACTCTGGAAATCAGTTTGACAGTTCCTTAGAAAATTGGACATAGCACTACCAGCAATAACACTCCTGGGCATATACCCAAAAGATGCTCCAACTTGTAAGAAGGACACATGCTCCCCTATGTTCATAGCAGTCTTATTTATAACAGAAGCTGGAAATAACACACATGTCCTTCAACAGAGGAGCAAATACAGAAAATGTGGTACATTTACACAATGGAATAGTAATCAGCTATTTAAAAAGATGAATTTGTGAAATTCTTAGGCAAATGGATGGACCTACAAAATATCATCTTGACTGAGGCAACCCAATCACAAAAGAACACACATGGTATGTATTCACTGATAAGTGGATATTAGCCAAAAAGCCCGAATACCCAAGATACAATTCACAGACCACAAGAAGCTCAAGAAGAAGGAAAACCAAAGTGTAGGCACTTTGGTTCTTCTCAGAAAGAGGAAAAAATACTCACAGGAGCAAATATGGAGACAAAATGCAGAGCAGAGACTGAAGGAAAGGCCATCTAGAAACTCTTCCACCTGGGGATTCATCTCAAATAGTCACCAAACTCTGACACTATTGTGGATGCTAAGAAATTCTTGCTGAAAGGAGCCTGATATAGCTGTCTTCTGAGAGGCTCTGCCAGAGCCTTATAAATTGAGTCAGATGCTCATAGCCAACCATTGTACTGAGTATAGGGTCTCCAATGAAGGAGTTTGAGAAAGAACTGAAGGAGTTGAAGGGTTTTGCAACCCCATGGGAAGAACAACAATATAAACCAACCAGCTTCCCCAAAGCTCTCAGGGTCTAAGCCACCAACCAAGGAGTACAAATGGCTCCAGCTACATATGTAGAAAAGGATGGCCTTGTCAGGCATCAATGGGAGGAGAGGTCCTTGGTCCTATTAAGGCTCAATAGATGTCCCAGTATAGAGGAATCGAGGGTGGGGAGGTGGGAATGGGTGAGTGGGTGGAAGAACATCCTCATAGAAGCAGGCAGAGGGAGAATTGGAAAGGGGGTTTCCATGAAGAGGGTAAACCGGGTAAGGGGATAAGATTTGAAATGTAAATAAATTATATATATATATATATATATATATATATATATATATATATATATATATATATATAAATGAGACAAGGTCTTTCTCATTTTTTAAAATTTTAAACTCAAGAAAAACATTAGTTTATAGGCATCTTTAATCCCACAAGAGAAGAACAAAGTAGTGGACCATGAAACAAAGTAGTGGAATTTAGGAGGGAAGATGAAAGGACATAGCAAAAGAAACAAAACAACAATTTCCAAGTAATCAAAATTACATTGCTTCATGCATCAATTTATAGGGAGAGGTTAAAGAACAACAGGGAAATGACCAGATATCTTCAATGAAATCCAAATGTTAGTGAAGGTCTAGTATAATTAAATNACACACACACACACACACACACACACACACACACACACACACACACACACACAAAGGGGGAAAAGAAACTGAACTGCAGGAATCAGGAACCAAAAAAAACAGTGTGGAAAACAAAAACAGAATCAAGTCTTACTTGAGTATCAAATGCTCTTCCTAAATCACAATTGCCCAATTTGTAACTTTCAATGTTACTCCTTACTAAAAGGGTAAGTCTCCCATATAATAAAGCAGCTTTTGATCTTTGATTCCAGAATCAATTTTTCATCAAATGTTCTCTCTCTCTCTCTCTCTCTCTCTCTCTCTCTCTCTTTCTCTCTCTCTTTCTCTCTCTCTTTTTCTGAGAAAGGCATCTATGAGGTAGAGTTAATGAAATATTAATGTCTTCATTTTGAATTGTAACACCAGAAGCAACAATATATTTAATGAGCCCTTTATGCACCATATATCATTCTAGACACACTGGTACATGATTGAATTCACTTAATAGGTAGGTGGCAGATGGTTCTGCTAGTGAAATAAATTTTAATAGTGAAAATAATATAAAAATTAACCTAAATATCTCAAATATCAGCTAATATAAATTACTATACCTTTCTACTCATGAGATCAAATCATGTTGTAAACTAATATACATATAATAACATTGTTTTGTTCAATATAAAGACTGATCAGTCTGACAGTTTAATATTGAATACCTTGGAACTATGGTCAGTATTGGAATTTGAGGGTCAGTCATTTTGAAACTGCATAACATTATTGACTACATGGAGGTTAAAACTTATAAAGAATCCAATATACTTGAAAAGGCTTATTTGAATGTGAATCATCTGCCACGTTAAAGTTACATTAATATAACAGAAATAATTATCTCATAGTCATGTTGGAGACTTAAAAATTATCACTACTATGCTATGAACTTTTGTTCTCAGAATATGTGAAATGTGGAAGGTGGCTGAAGATCTCTAGGAGCTCATGGAAGAAGACTAGGAGACTGTATTCCATTATTGACAGTCACTGTGGACACAATCCTACTGTGGTTCCCATCACTTGAGTTATTAAAAAAAGAAGAGCAAAGATGAGAGCACGCAGCTAGGAAAACAGAGAAGACTTTGGATCATGAAGAAAAAAAGATGATTTAAAGAAGTGAAAATGCCATGACAAATACATTCTGGATCTGCTCAGAGTCCTCATCACATTAGGAGCTATCTCTAATCAAGGATGCTTTCAAGGGCATGTGAATTCATCATAATGCCCCACCCCAAGCCCAAGCAGTAATATTTTCATGCTGAGTGATATTCTTACTTAGGACAATTCTTCTAAGACATGAGATAAAACACTTCATCACAAAGGAAATTCCTGAAACTCTTCCTAAGTGCTGCCAACACTTTGTAAAGCATTTTCCTTGTTGCACAGAAACTCTGAGGCCAGACTAGGTTACATGAGAGATTATCTGTCAAACAAAGTATCTTCATGGTTTAAACTAAAAAATTCCATGTTTAGTCATGCTTGTTATTTTGGTTGTCTTTGATTTCTTAAGCAAGTTGATGAAACACTATGAAAAGATAATGTTGATTATGGAACAGAAGTTGTTGAATTTAATTTCTTGATATAAATTCTGTTAATGAGCCGGGTATGGTGGCGCACACCTTTAATCCCAGCACTTGGGAGGCAGAGGCAGGCAGATTTCTGAGTTCGAGGCCAGCCTGGTCTACAAAGTGAGTTCCAGGACAGCCAGGGCTATACAGAGAAACCCTGTCTCGAAAAAACAAAACAAACAAACAAAAATTCTGTTAATGATAGATACAGATTAGGATTTGATGCTCATTTTATTAACTATTATTATTTTTATTATTTTATCTATTTTATTATATTATTTTTTTATTATTTTACCACTACTAAATTGTACATACTTATTGAATACTTTCATAATCCAGGTATCTAGTAAAGGATGCTATTAAATGATTTTGATCCATAAGAAAACTAATGCATAGAGCTGAAAATTCTTACCTAATGTAACCCATGTGAAAAATTACAAAGGGGATTCAGACTCCCTCCATCTGGCCTGTTAGGAATTCAGTGATCTGAGCAACTGAGTAACAGTGCATTTACATTCTTCTCTGGGATGCTCTTCTGTACGTTTGTCTAGTCATCTAGTTAGCAAGCAAACAATTTAAAATGCTAATATAAGAAGTTCAAAGTTTGCGCTGAAGATAAAAGAAAAGGAACTGACAAATTTTTAAGAAGAGATTTTGAAAGAATATTCTGGCATGTCAGTAATTTTCCAGAAATAGAATTATCTAGGACAGCCCTCAAAAATTTCCAAATGAATTTCAGAACCATGTTCTCATGTCCACAAGGCAATTCAAAAATAAGAGATATTATTAGATACTGCCAATTAAACAACAGTTAAGATGCATTCATTTTTATATAAATAATTCAACAAAGAAAAGTGGTGAGTTACAGAGTCGTGAACCAGTTGAATACAAACCATGAATTCTTGATTAAGATTCACAGAAAGACAGCTTCTAATAAGTCAATTTGGGAAGAGCTCTCTGTATAAGAGTGACTCGGGCTAAAATAGCAGTGCATAGAATAGTGTGAGGACCGACAACAAAGCGCTAGCTGAGGAAAAGAAAGTAGGGCAGCCATTCCAACTCAACACTGTAAGGAAAATCCAGACTGGAAGTCAAAACACTGTTCATATATCTATGCTATTAATGTATACAGTAACCTATATGTTATTTCACTAAAGAGAAATTGCTCAAGAAGTCAAAAACTGTCAATGGTACCATTTACATTTAGATTACTTAATTGACTGGCACTTAGGAAGCCAAAAGGGGCCACACACTTTATCACTAAGCCACACCCCAACACTGCTTTGCTTTGGGAATTACAACTATTTGACCTTTTTGTTATATAGTTTCGTAAAATTTGATAAACCCATAATGTCATGTATTAAGTTTTAAGTTACCACATAATAAATTCACTTCTTTGAAGGTCCTCTGAGCTTCTTTATTCTGTCTTTGGTGGCAATTTTTCTATTTCTTTAAATTCTCTCTTGTTTAATATGAAGAATTGCCCATGGTTTACGTTTTAAAGGAGTGAGATTATTAAGTATACAGCAGCAGAAATAACATAACAAATGAGCAAGAATTAGATCGGTTACATGTCATTCCACACAAATTCTGAAGTGTAGCCAAAGCAATATGGATGGAGAGGGTTCCAGGCAGAATGTCTTCTCCTGGGTGAGACAAGGCTAGAGGCCTTGTTCGTACCTTGGGATAAGCACTGTGTGAGCCTTGCTTTGGGAAGGTGCTTAGGATTGTCTTTCTGTGTCCTATTTATGGACACAGAAATTTCACTCAAATGATTTACTTCTCTGTTCTCAAGTACATGGTATTTTCAATCCTGGTCTGTTTATCTGTTCTCCTTTCTCTTTCTACTGGGACTGGGATGGAAGGAAGGTATCCTGTTTTGGACAATGGGACTAGGAGGACAGTCTAAGATTAAAAACAAAACAAAACAAAAAACCTTAAGTTTGAAGTAGTGAGGCCAACTTCACCTCTAAAGCTATCTTCTAGGTGGCCTTAAACAGCTAATGACAATTTACTAATATAACATATATTAAATGCCTTTTATAAATTGCCATATTATTGGGTATATATGGTGACATAGAATATGCAGTCTTTAAAATCGGCATCTTATCTTGTCAATATGTATTGAAGAGTCCTCCATAATATAGAGTAAAAAGATGATAGAGTAAGAATGGTAAGAATGTTTATTTAAATTAGTCAGCAACATATAAAAATGCAAGCTACAAAGATATCGTGGTTCAGTTGTAAATCAATTCAATATTATTACTAAAGAAAATATCTAGCTACAGGAATAAGGAGGAAAAAGATTGCTTCAGATAAAATATGTTAATTTTATAATATATTTTTAGTGAAATGATTTTCTCTAGGAGAGACTAAAGGATGAACATGCTCATTTAGAATAAAATGCAAAGATCTCTAAAGACTAGGACTGTTTTGAACCCTGAGACTTTGAAAAAAAATGGAATTCTTCACCATAAAAGTGATGCACATCAATAAAAACTCTTCAAAGTTATGACAATGCACAGAAGAGATACAAACTGGGGAACACGTTTGTAAAACATATATCTGAAAGGTACCCACCAACACAGATGCTTAAAACTCAACAGTAAGATAACCACACAATTAAAATGTAGGCAGGAATCTAAATGTAAACATCCTCAGAGAAAACATACAGATGGCAAATAACCATGAAGAGATACTTGGCATGTTTTTAAATTGGAGTTTTACAAATTAAAGCAGCAACTAGATACCACTACATAATCTTGAGCAGTAGAATCCAAAATACTGACAACGCTAAATGTTAACAAAGACGCAGTATGATAATAAGTCTCCTTCAGCTTGTGTTTCTAAAAGGAGGTAGAGATGAAGGTAACTAAAAAATTGTTTCCACATCAATAGTAGTTTATTATACATTCCTCTAATGTTCTGATTTTGTTTTTGTTTTTTTTCGAGACAGGGTTTCTCTGTGTAGCCTTGGCTGTTCTGGAACTCATTTTGTAGACCAGGCTGGCCTCGAACTCAGAAACCTGCCTGCCACTACCTCCCAAGTGCTGGGATTAAAGGTGTGTGCCACCACGCCCTGTTGCTTATTTTCATATTTATGATTTCTATTAGCTATATAAATGATGCATAGTTATTAGTTTCACTAATTACTATATTTTCATACTTATAATTTAGAAAGTGCTTTGACCAATAATTCCCCTTATCTAGATTCCATTACTCTCCGTACTCCACTCCCACTCTTGCTGATCCTCTTCCTCATTTCAAGCAGGCACATCTACTATCTTATCTTTTTTTTTTTAATCTCTTATGTACATGTTTGAAAGAGATATTCCATTAGTGTTGCTTAGACACATAACGTAGGTATCTTGTCAAGGGGGAGAAAAAAAATGTCTCCACAGATAGCAATTATGAATTTCTTTATAGATTCTCTGGAAGGGTACATGTTTGTGAGACCTCTTCGTCCTCCTCGTCCTCCTCGTCCTCCTCGTCCTCCTCGTCCTCCTCGTCCTCGTCCTCCTCCTCCTCCTCCTCCTCCTCCTCCTCCTCCTCCTCCTCCTCCTTCTTTTTCATTAGTTAACTTATTTACTTTACATCCTGTTCATAGCACCTCTCTCCTCTGGCTCCCCGCTTACCCAACCCCACTCCCCTTCTCCTCTGAGAGGTACCTTCTGGGTATCATCCTACCCTGAGACATCAAGTCATTGTAGGATTAGGTACCTCCATTCCCACTAACGCCAAACAAGGCGGTCCAGTTAGGGGGAATGGGATCCAAAAGCAGGAAACAGGGTCAGGGATAGTCCTTGCTCCAGTTATTGGGGAACCACCATGAAGTCCTAGCTACACACCTGCTACAACTATGTAGGAGGACTAGATCCAGCTCTTGCATTATCTTTGGTTGGGGGGTTAGTTTACTCTATACCTTTCCCAATCTGTTCTCTCAATCCTTCCCCCAGCTCTTCCACAATACTCCCTGAGCTCCACCTAGGTTTGTTTGTTGGTCTGTGCATCTGGTTCCATTTGCTATGGGGTTGAGCTCTCAAAATAGCTATGCTAGGATCCTGTCTGCAAACATAATAGCGTATCATTAGTAGTGTCAGGGACTGGTTCTTGCCATAAGATGGGTCGCAAATTAAGCCAGTCATGTCCCTGAATATCTTTTATTCATGTCACATTCCGGGTTGAAGGTTTTTTGAATGGGTTGGTATGTTCATATACCTCCACTGAAAGTCCTGCCTGGCTACAAGACTCCCTGCACCCTCCCCTTGTCCCAGGTTTCTGGCACAATGCCTCCCTCCCGCCCCCATGCATAGCCTATTTTCCTTCTCTCTACCTTGTATTTCCTGCTCCTGACCCCTGCTCTGTTTCCATCCCTCTTTTCTCTCCCACCCAGTTCCCTCCCTCTTTCTACCTCTGGTATTTATTTTATTTTTCCTAATGAGAAAGATTCAAGCATCCTCCTTTGAACCCTTCTTGTTATTTGGCTTTTGGGGTTTGTATTTTATGGCTGATATTCACTTATAAATGAGTACACACCATGAGTTACCTCACACAGAATATTTTCAAGTTCCATCCATTTCCCTGCAAATATCATGATGTCTTTATTTTTAAGGCCGATAAGTATTCTATTGTATAAACAAACGACATTTTCTTTACCCATTTTTCTATTGAGAGACATCTAGGTTGTTTCCAGTTTCTAACTATTATGAATAGAGCGGCTATGAACATAGTTGAGCAAGTACCTTTGTGGTATGCTGGAGAATCATTTCCGTATATGCCCAGAGATGATATAGCTGAGTCTTGAGTTAGAACTATTCCCAGTTTTCTCGGAAAGAGCCAAATTGATTTCTAGAGTAGATGTACAAGTTTGCACTCCAAACAACAGTAGACTGTTCAACTTGCTCCACATCCTCACTAGCATGTGTTGTTCCTAGAGTTTCTGATCCTAGCAGTTCTAATGGGTATAAAATGGAATCTCGGAGTCATTCTAACTGGCATTTACTTGATGACTATGAATGTTGTACATTATTTGAACTGTTCTTTGGCCATTAGAGATTTCTCTGTTGAGGAGTCTATTTACCTCTTACCTCATTTTGGGGGGGTGGGGATTTGGTTTTTTGAGACAGTGTTTCTCTGTGTAGCTCTGGCTGTCCTGGAACTCAATCTGTAGACCAGGCTAGCCTCAAACTTAGAAATCTGCATGCCTCTGCCTCCCAAGTGCTGGGATTAAAGGTGTGTGCTACCCCTGCCTGGATGTACCTCATTTTTAATTGGATTATTTGGATTGTTGGTATCTAACTTCTTGAGTTCTTTATATATTTTGGATACTAGGCCTCTGTTTTATGTAGGGTTGGTTAAGATCTTTTCCCATTTTGTAGGATGTCTTTTTTTTTCCCTCTCGATAGTGTCCTTTGCTTTAAAGAAGGCTTTCAGTTTCATGTGGTCCTGTTTAATTGTTTTCTTAGTCTCTGAGCTATGGATTTTTTTTCAGAAAGCTATCTCCTGTACCAGTATCGTCAAGGCTATTCGCCACTTGTATATCCAGTTTTATGCTGAGGTCTCTGATCCACTTGGACTTGAATTTGTGCAGGGTAATGAATATGTATCTATTTGCATTCTATTACGTACAGATATCCAGATAGCTCTCTATCATTTGTTAAAGATGCTCTCCCTTTTCCTTTGTATGGTTTTGGCTTCTTTGTCAAAACTCAAGTGTCTGCACATGTAGGGTTTATTTCTATGTTCTTTAACATTATTTCATTGACCAACTTGTCTGTTTTTATGCCATACCATGTGATTTTTTATAACTATTGCTCTGTAATACAGCTTGAAAGCAGGGGTTGTGATGCCTCTAGAAGTTCTTTTATTGTACAGGATTATTTTAGCTATGCTGGTTTTTTAAACTTTTCATATGAAGTTGGCAATTTTTCTTTCAAGATCTATAAAATTGTGTTGAGATTTTGCTGGGAATTCTATTGACTCTGGATTGCTTTTGGTAAGATGGCTATTTTCACTATGTTAGTCCTACAAATGCATGAGCATGGGACATCTTTCTCACCTCTTTACCATTTGTGTAAAGGAGGGCTTCTGATTTCTTTGAGTTAATTTTGTCTATAGCTACTTTGCTGAAGTTGTTCATTAGTTTCTGGAGTTCTCTAGTAGAATTTTTGGGGTCACATGCATACACTACCATGGCATCTGCAAATAGCAATACTTTAACTACTTTCTTTTCAATTTATATCCCTTGATCTCCTTTAGTTGTCTTATTGCTCTAGTTAAAACTTCAAGTACTATGTTGAATATATAGAGAGTGGTCAGCTTTGTCTTGTCCATGCTTTTAGTAGTATTGCTCTAAATTTCTATTCATTTAATGTGATGTTGGCTATCAGCTTGCTATATATTGGTTTCATTATGTTTAGATATGCACTTTGTATCCCTGATCTCCCTAAGATATTTTTTTATATGTAGGGGTGTTGGGTTTTGTCAAAGGCTCTGTCAGCATTTAATGCCATGATCCTGTGGGGTTGTTTCTTTCAGTTGGTTTATATGGTGGGTTACATTGATAGATTTTCATATGTTAAATAAAACCTGCATCCTTTGGATGAAGCCTACTTGATCAGGGTGGATGGTGTCTTTAATGTGTTCTTGGATTAGATTTCTATGTATTTTATTGAATATTTTTAAATCAATGTTCATAAGGGAAATTGTTCTGAAACTTTCTTTCTCTGTTTAGTCTTGTATGGTTTATGTATCAGGATGACTGTGGCCTCATAGAATTAAAAAAAACATATTTTGTAGAATAGTTTTAATATTGGTATTAGCTCGGCTTTGAAGGTCTGGGAGAATTATGCACTAAAACTATATGGTTCTGGGCTTTTTTGTGTTGGGAAACTTTTAATGATGACTTCCATTTCCTTAGGGATTATAGGACTATTTAGATAGTTTGTCTGATCTGGATTTAAATTTGATATGTGGTATCTGTCTAGAAAATCATCTATTTCAGTTGTATTTTCCAATTTGGTGGAATGCAGGCTTTTGAAGTGAGACTCAAAGATTCTTTGAATTTCTTCAGTGTCTGTTGTTATGTCTCCCTTCTCATTTGTGGTTTTGTTAATTTAGGTTCTGTCTCTCTGCTTTTTAGTTAGATTGGCTAAGCATTTGTCTGCCTTGCTAATTTTCTCAAAGAACCAGCTTTTGTTTTCTTTTCTTGATTCTTTGTATTGTTCTCTTTGTTTCTAATTGATTGATTTCAGCTCTGATTTTTATTATTTATTGTTTCTCTTGGGTGGTTTTGCTTCTTTTGTGCTAGAGCTTTCAGGCATACTTTTAAATTGCTAGTATAAGAGCTCTCCATATTCTTTATGAAGGCACTTAGTGATATGAACTTTTTATTACCACTGCTTTCATTGTGCCCTACAAGTTTGGGTATGTTGTGTCTTCATTTTTATTGAATTCTAGAAAGTCTTTAATTTGTTTCTTTATTTCTTCCCTGATCCACTGATCATTGTGTAGAGACTTGTTCAATTTTCATGAATTTGTAGCCTTTCTCTTATTTCTGTTGCTGATGAATCCATGGTGGTATGATAGGATACAAAAGTTATTTCAATTTTCTTGTATCTGTTGAAGCTTGCTTTGTGACTGACAATATGGTTGATTTAGGAGAAGGAGCCATGAGATGCTGACAATAATGTATATATATATATATATATATATATATATATATATATATATATTTATATTTGTAAACAGCAGAATGATGCATCCTGTTTATATATATAATTGTAATAAGTACATTTCTTGGCCTTTATCTCTTGCTGCTTTTAACATTATATTTTTGTTCTGTACATTTAGTGTTTTTATTATGTGGAGGAAGGTTTTCTTTTTTTGGTTCACTCTATTTGGTGTTCTGTAAATTTCTTGCATGTTTATAAGCATGACTTTGTTTAGGTTAGGAAATTTTTTGCTATGATTTTGTTGAAGATATTTTCTGGGCCTTAGAGTTGGGAATCTACTCTTTCGTCTATTCCTATTTTTCTTAAGTTTGGTTCTTTCATAGTATCCAAATTTTCTGGTATATTTTGTGTTAAAAATATTCTAGATATTTCATTTACTTTGACTGATATACCAATTTCTTCTGTGCCTGATATTTTCTCTTACACTGATTTTATCCTGTTAGTGATGCTTCTGTCTGTAGTTCGTATTCTCGTTCCTAACTTTTCCTTCTCTAGGATTACCTATGTTTATGTTTTCTTTATTGTTTCTATTTATATTTTCAGGTCTGAACAGTTCCATTCATTTCCTTTACATGTTAATTCTATTTTCAAGTATTTCTTTGCATTTATTCATTTCATCACCTGTTTGGTTTTATTTTCCAGTATTTCTTTAAGAGACTTATTTGTTGCATCTTTAAAGGCATCTATTATCTTCATCAAATTAAATTTCATGTCATTTTCTTACAATTGAGGTGTGTTAAGTTATTCAGACTTGCTGTAGTAGGATAGTCAGGTTCTGGTAGTACCATATTTCCCTAGCTTTTGTTGATTGTATTCTTATGCTTGCCTTTAGCATAAGACTTTAGCATAGGACTCATTGACTCTAGTATTGGCCTGTCTGGTAATCTGTGATGGAAACATGTCTGATAGGATTGCTGGTAGAGCTGGTTGTTCTTGTTGGCAGCAGGCCCCCAGGGAAGCAGGTGGACTGTGCCCCAAGAAATGGCATGCAAAGAGATTAGGGCAGAATTCATGGCTACTGGGTTTGCCCAGAGGGCTTGGCAGGCCATAATTGGGGTAGGAGTCTCACCTGGTGATCCCTGATAGATGGAGACCTCAGAGCTTGAAGATAAAGGTATGGATGGGAAGATGGACCACAGAGGGGACAAGGGGACAGGGCAGACCTTGAAGCTGCTGCAGTTGCTGAGGAACCTCTTAGGCATAGGCTTGGTATTTGGGGATAGACCATTTTCAAAAATCTGACATTAATTATGTTATAAATCCTCAGGAAGATGTGAGACTTCTTGAGTCTGTCACTTTTCTATAGTAAAATTTTGATTGGCCTAGTCTTGTGCAGATAATCACACCTGCTATGAACTGTTTAAACTTTATTAAGGAGGAAAAACTTAAATTGTAACTTCAGAAATGTTTGAAGAGTTGTGGTTGAGCATACCTACAAGCCTAACACTTAAGTAGTAGAAGTTGGAAGATCAGGAGATCAAGGAAAATCTTGATTAGTTTTGAAGTTTAGGGACAATCTACACTGCATGAAATCTTGTTTCAAAATTAAATAAACAAAATGAAATAAAATAGACAAAGGATCATTAATATTCCAAGCAGAATTAACATGAGCAAAAGCAAAGAAGCAAAAATTAACCTTAATAGTTTCTGACAACATAGTATAAAGGCTTGTAGGAGCAGATTTAAGAAGCAAGGAGATCTCAACCCAATTTTCTTCCACCTAAATGTTGATCACCATTGCTTCACCTGGCATCTACACAAATATAAGAAACAAGCTTTATAGAGAATACTAGAAGGAATACTTCAGTCTGAAAAGAAGACTAAACATACCCAAGAGTGTACAAGGAATATTTAATACCAGAAGAGTTAACTCAAAAAGTTCTAAGAATTTTCTATGCTTGCAATCCCACCAGCAATGGAGGAGTGTTCCTCTTTCTCCACTCTGGAAGTCAGTCTGGTGTTATCTCAGAAAATTGGACATAGTACTACCAAAGGATCCAGCAATACCTCTCCTGGGCATATACCCAGAAGATGTTCCAACTGGTAAAAAGGACACATGCTCCACTATGTTCCTAGCAGCCTTATTTGTAATAGCCAGAAGCTGGAAAGAACACAGATGTCCCTCAACAGAGGAATGGATACAGAAAATGTGGTACATTTACACAATGGAATACTATTCTGCTATTTAAAAAATGAATTTATGAAAATCTTGGGCAAATGGATGAATCTGGAGGACATAATTCTTAGTGAGGTAACCCAATCACAAAAAAAGTCATTGGATATGCGCTCACTGATAAATGGATATTAGCCCAGAAACTTAGAATACCCAAGATACAATCTGCAAAACACAAGAAAAGCAAAAAGGAAGATCAGCTCGTGGATACTTCATTCCTCCTTTGAATAGGAAACAAAATACCCATGAAAGGAGTTACAGAGACAACGTTTAGAGCTAAGATGAAAGGCTGGACCATACAGAGATTAACCCACTGGGGATCCATCCCATAATCAGTCACTAAACTCAGACACTATTGCATAGGACAGCAAGTGTTTACTGAAGGGACCCTGATATAGCTGACTCCCAGAGAAGTGGATGCTCACAGTCATCCATAAGAGGGAGCATGGGGCCCACATTGGAGAAGCTAGAGATAGAACCCCAGGAGCTGAAGGGGTCTGCAACCCTAGAAGAGGAACAACAATATGAACTAACCAGGACCCCCAGAACTCATGTCTCTAGCTCCATATGTAGCAGAAGATGGTCTAGTCGGCCATCTTGGGGAGGAGAGGCCCCTTGGTACTGCAATCTTTATATGCCCCAATACAGGGGAACGCCAGGGCCAAGAAGTAGGAGTGGGTGGGCAGGGGAGCAGGGAGGGGGGAGGAAGGAGGGGACTTTCGGGATAGCATTTGAAATGTAAATTAACTGAGGAATACCGAATGGCTGAGAAGGCCTTGAAAAAATGTTCAACATCCTTAATCATCAGGGAAATGCAGATCAAAACAATCCTGAGATTCCACCTCACACCAGTAAGAATGGCTAAGATAAAAAATTCAGGTGACAACAGATGCTGGCTTGGATGTGGAGAAAGGGGAACACTCCTCCACTGTTGGTGGGAATGCAAGCTGGTTCAACCACTCTGGAAATCAGTCTGGCAGTTCCTTAGAAAATTGGACATAGTACTACCGGAAGATCCTGCAATACCTCTACTGGGCATATATCCAGAAGATATTCCATCTGGTAACAAGGACACATGTTCCACTATGTTCATAGCCTTATTCATAATAGCCAGAAACTGGAAAGAACCCAGATGTCCCTCAACAGAGGAATGGATACAAAAAATCTGGTATATTTACACAATGGAGTACTACACAGCTATTAAAAACAATAAATATATGAAATTCCTAGGCAAATGGATGGATCTGGAGGCCATCATCCTGAGTGAAGTAACCCATTCACAAAAGAACTCACATAACATGTACTCACTGATATGTGGATATTAGCCCAGAAACCTAGACTACCCAAGATACAATTTACTAAACANCTAGAGAAAGTACCCAAGGAGCTGAAGGGGTCTTCAACCCTCTAGGTGGAAGAATAACCATGAACTAACTAGTACCCCCTGAGCTCATGTCTCTAGCTGCATATATAGAAGAGGATGGCCTAGTTGGCCATCAGTGGGAAGAGAGGCCCCTTGGTCATGCAGACTTTATATGCCCCAATACAGGGGAACGCCAGGGCCAGAAAGTGGGAGTGGGGAGGGTATAGGGAACTTTCTGGATAACACTTGAAATGTAAATGAAGAAAATATCTAATAAAAGTTGAAAAAAATGAAAAAAAAAGAAAATATCTAATACAAAAATGAAAAAAAAAGTTCTAAGAAAACAATACCACAATAAAAAAAAAATCAATAGGAACTAAAAAGTGTTATTCAATGGTAACTCACTGTCAACATTCTCAATTCTCCAACAAGAATATAAATGAGTAGATGAAATTTTAAAACAGAATACACCTCTTTGATGTCCCGAAGAAACATGCACACCATCAGTGCGAGACAGTTTAAGATGAAAGGATAGAAAGGATATTTCAAGTCAACAGAGAAACTACCAGGAATAGCTATTTACTCCATTTGACAAAACAGAAATCAGATGAAAGGTTGTCAAAAAGTAGGAAAAAACCATTTCTTACTCATTAAAGGAAATGTCTACTGAAAGAAAGTTGCAATTTTGAACATTTATTTAGCAAACACAGGTGCACTCAGTTTTGTAAAATAAACACTATTAGTTCTAACAACACAGATTGATCTAACAGAGTGATAGTAAGAAACTTCTATGATCTTCCATGACAAGTAGACAGGTCATCTAGACAAAATTAAATAGAAAAACTTTGGAGTGAAAGAACATAATACATCAAATGGGTCTAGCAGACATTTCTAGGACATTCTACACAAACAGTAAAAAAATAAACTTTCTCAGCAGTCCCTGGAACATTCTCAAAATTGGAACGTTTAGGATATCAAGAAAGCCTTAGAAAGGGAAACTGAATTAATGTATGACATTATTTGGCAAAAAAGGAATTAAGATAGATATCAACAACAAAAATGCCAGAAAATATACAAAAACAAGGAAGAGAACATACTACTGAATAAAAATCGGGTGAAGGGAAAAAATGAACAAATTTAAATCCTTAGAATGGAATAAAAATGAAAACATCAGTCTACCACAAGTAACAGAACATAAAGAAGTGGGTCCTGAAAAAAAAATATAGCTCTAAGTTCTTACACTTAAAAACATAAAACTGTAGAAATTACACATTAATAACTTAGTGTGAAACAAAAACAAACACCATTCAAAACAACAACACCCCCTCAAAAAAAAGCAGACAAACAGATTACCAAAGTCAGGATAGAAACTTACATAATGAAAATGAAAACCAACAAAAATACAAAGAATCACTGGAACAAAATTTGATTCCCTGAAAAGATAAACAAAATTGGCAAATCTTTAGCCAAATTAGCCAAATAAAACCAGAAAAGTCACAAGTTAGCAATGAAAACAATAAAACCAGAAAAGTCACAATTAGCAATGAAAAGTAAAACATTTCAACAAACTTTGAGGAAGCTCAAAGATTCATATAAGGGCATTTTTTGAAAATATATACTCCACTAAACAGGAAAGTTCTTTTTAAAATGGATGAATTCCGAATACACATGATATAGCAAATTAAATCAAAAGAAAATAAATCATTTAAATAGACAAACTATGCACTATGAGAGATGCTTACTTTTAAAACTTGACAATAAGACCCCATTGATGAAGACATCACATACTCGTGTCATTGAACAAAGAGAAACCTAGCTGTTACTTTCTTGGAAGCTTCATCCTCCTGGCTAGATTAAATGATTCTAGACAGTGCTATGAACACTGCCGGAGGGGAAACTCAATCATCAATCTACCCAACTGTGAACCTTAAAAGTCACAACAATGGCTGGCTTGACAAGATATCCCCACAGCTGGAGTAGTGACACTAATGGCAAACAACTGCTACCTAATTAGATCTAAGTTTTGTTCCATGAGATAGGACCCTATCTTAGTGAGGGCTTCTATTCCTGCACAAATATCATGACCAAGAAGCACTTGTGGAGGAAAGGGTTTATTCAGCTTACTCTTCCACATTGCTGATTATCACCAAAGGAAGTCAGGACTGAAACTCAAACAGGTCAGGAAGCAGGAGCTGATGCAGAGGCCATGGAGGGATGTTCTTTACTGGCTTGCTTCCCCTGGCTTGCTCAGCCTGATCTCTTATAGAGCTAAAGACTGCCAGCCCAGAGATGGTCCCACCCACAAGGGGCCTTTCCCCCTTGATCACTAATTGAGAAAATACCCCACAGCTAGATCTCATGGTTGTACTTCCCCAACTGAAGCTCCTTTCTCTGTGATAACTCCAGCTGTGTCAAGTTGACACAAAATTAGGCAGTACAGACCCATACCTGGCATTATCAAAAGGATCAAGAACCTATGACTAGATATGTCACAGGCCCTAAGGGAGAACCGAGCACTACTATTCTGCTAAAAAAGCATAGTGTTAAAATGACACTTAATGACATATCACTATTCCCATTCATATGAGAACCTATTCACCTTATCACATAACCTCTTCCTTGCAGTAGTTGGCAATTAAGACTCAACTGACCAACAACGATATAAGGTGTTCAGTCTTAAATCAGACAAACAAATCGCACCTCTCTCCAAGGCTCAGAAATGTTTGTAGAAGAAATTATATAAAGATGGAAAGGGTCAGAATTGGTGTATAACATTGAGAAAAATATTCTCCAGACATAGAAGTGCAGTTGCACACATGAATTCAAAGCATTTATCTGAGCATGTGTAATGCCTATGAAAGCTCCAGTCAGACAAAATCCAATCATAGCGTGAGGGGATCAGCACTGGCTGATGAGCTACTGACATTTGATAGTTTCTGAGGGTAAGAGTCCCCAGTGAAAGAGCTAGAGAAAGGACCCAAGAAGCTGAAGGGGTCTGCAGCCCTATAAGAGGAACAAGATGAACTAACCAGTACCCCCAGAGCTCCCTGGGACTAAACCGCCAATCAAAGAAAACGCATAATGGGACTCATGTCTCTAGCTGCATATGTAGCAGAGGATGGCCTAGTAAGTCATCAAAGGAAGAGACCCTTGGTCTTGCAAAGATTATATGCCCCAGTATAGAGGAAACCCAGGGCCAGGATGTGGGAGTGGGTTGGTTGGGGAGCAGGGGGAGGGGGGAAGGGGATAGGGAATTTTTGAGGAGGAAACTAGGAAAGGGGATAGCATTTGAATTGTAAATAAAGAATATATCTAATAAAAAATAAATATTTAAAAAAATGATGGGACTCTTGATATAGGGACCACATACCTGGGCAGATCTTAGTACCAAGGCTAATTGGTAAACTAGACTCAATAATGAAAGAAAAAGAAGAAATTGTCAAGTTGATTAGAGGGGGTAATTTAGGAGGAGGTTAAATATCTTTAAATTATTGTGGTGGTTTATATAAGAATACCCCCATTAGATTTCTGTGTTTGAATGCTTGGCCCATAGGCAGTCACATTATTGGGAGGTATTACCTTCTTTGAGTAGGTATGACCTTGTTGGGGGATGTGTGCCACTGTAGAGCAGGATTTGAGCTTTTATGTGCTTAAGCCACACTCAATGTGAACAGTCCTTTTCTGTTGCTTGTGGATCACAGTGTAGAACTCTCAGCTCCTTCTCCAGCACCATGTCTGCCTGGATGCTGCCATGCCTCTCAACATGATGATAATGGACTAAACCTCTGAAACTGTAAGCCAGCCTCAATTTAATGTCTTCTTTTATAAGAATTGCTTTGGTCTTGGTGTCTCTTCACAGCAATAAATCCCCAAGACAAACATATTGTATTAAATTCCCAAATAATTAATACAAATATTGTGTAAAAGGAAGTGTGGGATAAAAAGCTAGTGGGAACCAAATGATAAGCCAAGAATTTTCATTTTATTCTTTGATAAGTCCTATTTAAAACAATACAGGTACAAAAATAAGTTTATCCAAATACTAATACATAGGACCATGATGCTTGTCTACCTTCAAAGTAGCTACATTATTCTTTTTATTTTTCATATCTTTGCCCGGGGAATTATATTGAATGTCAATTTTCTTATTTTGCAAGTAAGCATTAGATTTTACTGAGCCACTGATTTAAGAGTGAGCCACGCTACATCTTCCCGTCTGTTTTGCTGAAGCTGGCAGTGAACATTCCAAGCTCATGTTTACACTCAGACCCAGTTTAATGTGGATCCAAACACACAGAAAGATCAAATATTTGAAACTTCTATAGATTACCTTTCTGATTAAGAGACAAAAGCGGCACTCAGCGAGCTGGCAATCAGCAGGCTTTCAAAAGCAACTTTTAGGGGTCTGCTGACATTTCATTCAACAGACTCCATCTGGTCGCCGAGCACTGCTGCCTGTATGACATCACTGTAGACACGGGGGGAGAAAGAGGCTGACGAACCAATGCGTTTTATTGAGGTTACTTACAGAAGCAAACATAGTTCAGAGAGCTGCATCTCCAAAGCCCGCCCCAGAATGGGTGATAAATTCCAAAACCAGAAACAGATGAACTCTCCACACAACCTGTGGGCAGGTCTACAGGAGTGAGAGTGTCTCTTCCAGGCAACTCAGTCAGTCTCAGCCCCTCTGGGACATCAGTGCTTGTCTGTTTTCCAGGCTGCTTGGCTGATCTGAGACTCTTCTGAGTGCCTAGGCTTGGTGAAGAGAACCTCAACGTTTAAGTAATGTAATATTACAGCAGTTTCCTCTTTAAGGAAGAGACACCTGCACACTACTCTCGTATGTGTTTAGTCTCATAGCTTTGATTTGCAGTTTACCCCTGACCAGAAAGTCAGAACCATTATCTCCCTATCTTCTTTCTCAGGCTTGCTGAGGTGGAGCGCTGGTGTGGAGTGCTGCAGCTGGATTTTACTTCTACCCACTTCCCCCACGTCCTTGGAAAAAGCAGTGGAACTACAGCAGCCTCCCTCTCGGCTATGCTAGACAGTATCATTTTTCTTACTAATTTCACTACTTCTTATGGTCTTTTGTGTTTAGGGATTCAATGCTGTAATACACTCCCAATTGATATTTTATACTTTCTTTCCAGAGCATGGTTTAAGATACACGTGCACTAACTTAATCTGACATAACTCCTAGGCTGTCTGAAGTTTTTACAGATATGCTTAAAATCACTTCTTCATCAAGGTGATATCTCATGAAGTGTTTCCAGACTAGTTTCTACCCATAAAAGAATGTTTCATTTTTTTGTATTGGAACACAATATTTTCTCATAACATTTTAAAACTCCAAACACCGATAATATGGTAAAAATTTTCAATATCTATTTAAAGCTGTCTCATGATTGTTATTAATATGTGTTATGGGTATAAGTTGGGTCCACTCATAGACATCTTTTTCAAACAGTGATAACCTTTTCTTGGTTTTATGAATATGAATAAATACAGTATAATGGGCATATACCCCTCTGGCAACTTAAAGTGACTTGTTTTAAATGAAGATTTGCCTCTGATGGTTTAGTGTATTTCAGAGATGTGTAAAGACTTAGCACAGCCTCTAACCCTGCAGCTGTTTCTAGCCAGAAAGAGAACAGTTTCAATAATTGCTTATTCTGAGTTCTTTATTTTTAGCTCACAAATACACTCCCCTTCCTTTTATTTGAGACTATTATCTAATGTTCTGAAAAACAGAAAATAATGTATGCTTGTATATTTAGAAATGGAACCATTTCCTAGTTTTTGCATCTTTTATTAAAAGGCATAAAACTTCCTGGGTTAGAGTTGAGTTAAGAGAGGTCTTGTTTATTGAGATGTACCTAATGAGCAAATATTCTTGAACTAACAAGTCTCCATTTGTTTGTTCCATATTAAGAGACTCTCAAAATTTGTGAAAACTGCCACCTGAAAACACACTGATTGTTTTACCCCATAATATGAAATGGCTACTCTTTTTGTTTAGATTTTTTCTAGCAAAACAAAATAGAGTCAGGTACACCTGGAGACTTTCAATACAAATGAGGACATAGACAGTTTCTTGATTTAGAGCTAAGAAAGAAGATACTCTCAGGTAGAGTAGAAATGTTAGGCATAGCATAATTCCTGTCTTAGGGTTTTGCTGCTCTGAACAGGCACCATGACCAAGGCAACTCTTGTAAGAACAACATTTGATTGGGATGGCTTACAGATTCAGAGGTTCAGTCCATCATCATCAAGGTGGGAGCATGACAGTGTCCAGTGAGGCATGGTCCAGGCTGAGCTGAGAGTTCTACATCTTCATCTGAAGGCTGCTAGCAGAATACTGGCTTCCAGACAGCTATCATGAGGGTCTTAAAGCCCACAGCCACAATGAAACACCTACTCCAACAAGACCACATCTACTGCAATATGGTTATAACTTGTAATACTGCAACTCCCTGGGCAGAGCATATACAAAACTATCAGAGTTCTGTAATCACCTTTCTGTCTATGATGGTAGTAGTTCTTTGAAGCCTTCTATAAGTTGAGTATACAAAAATGTGATAGGTACAATTGTCAGACCATTTTGAAGAAAATGTCTGGTTAAGTAAAGTGTACAAGGTTGTACAGTATTGTTTCCCTTACACAGCCTGCTAAACAGTTAACTACTGTAGAAGACAGTTCTCACATTGAAAATATAGGATACTTTGGTTAAAAAAATTATTTGACTATAATGTCTAGCTCATAGCTTTATTACCAATAAAGTAATTTTCAAAATTGTTAAATAAATGGCTTAATATCTCATATCTGAGGGGTGACATGTCCTGACCTTTAAGAGCTGTAAATATCTACAAAAGCATTCATGTAGAACATACAAACTTCTCTAGTAATAAGTTACTTCTTTGGATTTAAGGGAAATCCTTAGTGTTTCTGATATGCCATCCATAAAATCTCCATTTTCTCTCCCCACTTTCTTTGCATCTCTGGATATGTTTCTGTGTCCTCATAAGCACACAGAGAGACACATATACAGATATACACACATAAACACACATAGCAACACACACACATATACACACACACACACAGAGAGAGAGAGAGAGAGAGAGAGAGAGAGAGAGAGAGAGAGAGAGGGAGAGAGAGACGGTATTGTCAAGTTTGGTTCACAAATCTAGGGCTTGGATCAAGGACCAAACTAAAAACAGGATGAGAATTTCACACACTACTTTGAAAGGTTCTAGAGAAAACAAAGAAAAGTTATCTGTGAATTAATGTTTTTAGATGATTGGCAATTAGAAAAATGCTAAGTGCTTTAATTCGTTTCACATTCACAGTAATCTTCTCAAGAGTTACAAACATGTTACTTTACAAATAAATGGATGCTAGGACTGAAAGTTGAGGTGTTTGTAGAATTTAGTACACTACAATGCTTTGAAAGGTTCTAGGGTAGAACAAAGAGAAGCTGGCTGTGAATTAATGTTTGTCAATGATTTCCACATGTTGGAAAAAATTATAAACACAGGCAGGGGAATCAAGTATGGCTTTTACCCTGCTGTCTGTGCAGAAGTCCACAATCCTTTATGAGCTAGTTATTTTCCCTTCTTTGTTCCATGAATTTAGCAATACATAACAAAAGGTACATTCCAATTGTTGACATGAATGATTTATGCTAGCAAGAAAGTCATTCTTTCTTTCATAATAATCATAAAATTTTATGAACAGCGATACTGAAAAATAATCAAATTTAACTTGGGAATCTTGATCTGCTTGAAGAATAAAACATTTTCAGTTAATACCTTAAATACATAATGGTAAAAATGTTTAAAATATATAAATTTTTAACACGCCTAAACTGTTTATTTAAGGGTAGCCCAAGCTCCATCCTATATTTAGCAATATATATATATGTTTCTGGGTCACCTAATTACCTGTTTAAATCCCAAAATTTCAGTCTGGTATTCTAATGTATCATATCAAATATATCTAGATACATAACAACAAATGGGAGAGGTTAATTTCATAGTGCATATTAATGTCAGTTTCAGGACCTGAAACAGATGAAACTCCAGGTACCTTTTTTGTAATGGTCTGTGTTTTCTTCCAATATTCCAAATGATTGCCAGATTGTTAAATATTACACAGAAGAACATCCTGACAAAGCCATGGGCTACCTCTCACACTGTCTTTCGCAGCAGTGTCCATTGTCATTTATGTGTTTGAATTTTGTCACATGATTGGTTAAATTAGAAGGCATCATTTTTAAATTATTTTTATATCCCAAACACTGACACCTCCCTCTCCTGGTCCCCTCTGACAGAGTCTCTCATTCTCTCCCCTCCTCTTCTCCTCTGAGATGGTGGGGTTCCTGGGTATACACCCACCCTGGTGCATCAAGTCTGCATAATTAGGCACATCCTCTCTCACTGAGGACAGACAAGGCAGCCCAACTGGGGGAACAGATACCACAGTCAGGCTACAGCTTTAGAGAGAGTCTCTGCTCTAGTGTTTAGAGACCCTCAGGGAGACTGAGCTGCACATTGCCACATTGTGCCAGGATATGGCTCAGTCTCTGAGAGCTCACATGGGTGAAGGTTAGTTGACTCTGTTAGTGGGATGTTCATCCCCTTAAAGGCCTTCAATCCTTCCTCCAACTCCTCCATAAGTGTCCCTGACCTCCATCCAATATTTGGCCATGGGTCTCTGCATCTGTTTCAGTCAGCTGCTGGCCAGAGCCTCTCAGAGGATAGTTATGCTAGCCTCCTGTCTGCAAGCATAACAGAGTATCATTGATAGTATCAGGAATTGGTATTTCCCCTGGGATGGGTCTCAGATTGGGCCAGTTATTGCTTGACCATTCCTTCAGCATCTGCACCATCATTGTCTCTGTATTTCTTTTGACTGGAAAAATTTAGGGTCGAAATTTTGTAGATAGGTTGGTGTCATTTTCCCTCCACTGGGGTTCCCACCTGGTTACAGGAGGTGGCCTCTTCAGGTTCCAAGTCACTACTGTAAGGCATCTCAGCTAATGGTACCCACATTGACTCTCTTCTGCCTCCTCTCTCCCATTCAGTTCCCTTGCTTATTCTGCCTCCTGTGACTATTTCATTCCTCCTTCTAAGATATTCAGGCATTCTCATTTTAGCCTTCCTTCTTGTTTAACGTTAAGTCTCTAGGATATATTATAGGTATTCTGTACTTTACAGATAATATGAGTGAGTACATACCATGCATGTCATTTTGGGTCTGGGTTACCTCATTCAGGATGGTATTTTTCCATCCATTTGCCTGCAAAATTCATGGTGTCCTTTGTTTTAATAGTTGAATAGTATTTCATTGTTTAAATGAACCACATTTTCTGTAACCATTCTTTGGTTGAGGGACATCTAGGTTAATTCCAGTTTCTTCCTATTATGAATAAAGCTGCTCTGAATATAGTAGAGCACCTGTCCTTGTGGATTGGTGGAATGTGTTTTGGGTATATACCCTGGGGAATAATAGCTGGGTCTTCAGGTAGAACTATTTCCAATTTTCTGAGAAACCAAAAGGTTTCATATACTTTTTAAACATAGTGTAGAAGTTAGTTATATTCAATTATGATAACTGAAATTACAAGATATGATGAAATAAATTTCATGATTAGATGAAGCATCTAAATCTATAGACACTTTCAAAAGTTATCAGAAAAGTGGAATGACTATTCCACAGAGTGGTTATCAAAATGTATTGATTTAGGAACACAGTTCACATAACCAGTCCTCTTAGAAATTATGATGGAACACAAGGCCCCCAATAGAGAAAATAGAGAAAGTATCCCAGGAGCTGAAGGGATCTACAACCCTATAAGAGGAACAATAATATGAACTAACCAGAACCCCCAGAGCTCGTGTCTCTAACTGCATATGTAGCAGAGGATGGCCTAGTCGGCAATCATTGGGAAGAGAGGCCCCTTGGTATTGCAAACTTTATATGCCCCAATACAGGGGAATGCCAGGGCCAAGAAGTGAAAGTGGGTGGGTAGGGGAGCAGGGAGTGGGGAGGGTGTCTTAGTCAGGGTTTCTATTCCTGCACAAACATCATGACCAAGAAGCAAGTTGGGGAGGAAAGGGTTTATTTGGCTTACACTTCCATACTGCTGTTCATCACCAAAGGAAGTCAGGACTGGAACTTAAGCAGGAGCTGATGCAGAAGCCATGGAGGGATGTTCTTTACTGGCTTGCTTCCCTTGGCTTGCTCAGCNAATAATAATAATAATAATAATAATAATAATAATAATAATCTTCACACTCCACAGGACTAATGCACATGTGAACTCACAGAGACTGTGGCAATATACATAGGGCCTGTACAGGCTTAAGTCAGATGGGCTTCCAGAGCTAAATGAGAGGAGCAGACATGATCTCCCACACCTAAACAAGCAACAATCTCCAACTGATAACTGCTCACAAAGCTCACAAGGAACAACTCCATTATCTCCAGTGGAGTCTCACTGGGTATCCAAACTACACTCAAGAGACATTTGATGGCCACAAGTCGATGGCCAACATGAAATGAACTCAATGGTGATTTTGTAATTTATTTTTCTCATGTTTCTTTGTTTGGAAATTTTCTTTCAATGGTCATTTACTTGTATATCCAAATTTGTGTCTGACTGTATGTTTACTTATTTGTTTAATGAGTTTTGGTATGTGTATGTGTTCTAAATTTGTGTCTGTATGTATGTTTATTTGTTTAATGACTTTTGGTATGTGTATGTGTGTGTATTTCTTATACTTTTTAGCTTTTTAAAAAAATCTAGTTTGTATAGGGGTAGTTCTGATGCTAAGGTCTTGTTCCCCAATTGGTTCTTAATCTATCACTGAATAAGCTATGGGCCAATTGCTGGATGAAATGGATAGGCAGGACTTCTGGGTCCCTGGTGCAAACAGACAGATGCAAGAAAGGGAAAGACAGAGTCTCCATGCTTTTGAGGAGAAAATGTGATCAGCCATGTGAGATCTCAAACAGAGTGGCTACACCAGCCATTTCCATAGGTGGGCAGTCAGGAGTGTTTAGTTGGGACTAGTTTTAACTGAACAACTAACGTTTGGAGCGGGCAGAGAAGTGTGAAGCTAAGAATATTGATAAGGGCATGCTTTTGCAGGCAGGAGATAAGTAGTTCTTAGCAATTGTGTCAAAAGGCAAGTTGAAATTGAACTGTGTGTGTCTGTGTCTTTTATCCATAGATTCCAGGGAATCTAGGTTGGGGTCTGTAGTGTGGCCTTAGTCATTGTAGCAAAAGCTACACACAACAAGTTTGTTTTCTTCTTCTTCTTCTTCTTCTTCTTCTTCTTCTTCTTCTTCTTCTTCTTCTTCTTCTTCTTCTTCTTCTTCTTCTTCTTCTTTTCTTCCTCCTCCTCCTTCTCCTCCCCCTCCTCCTCCTTCTTCTTCCTCCTCTTCTTCTTCCTTTTTTGCCTGTTTTTTAAAGAGAGAGAAAGAAAGAAGGCATGGATAGGGATGTGGGGGGGTATCTGGAAGGAGGTGGAGGAGGGGAACCATGCTCAAAATATTTTTATGATTTTTCAATAAAAAGTCATAAAAATATCAATTTTCTTATTCTTAGTTTTCAATTTGTAAAATAAATGTACATACAATCTTATTATCATTAACATACTAGTTTTTAAGTGTTGAATACATTTTAATTCATACTTTTTGAACTGATGTATTTTACTCCTAAACATTTATATACTTATAATACCTTTGGAATGCTTTCAAATGGACTGGCAATATTTTATTTGTATTAACTAAATAAATAATTTTATTTTCATCTACTACAGTTCTTATGATTGCTTTTCATTAGTTACCATGTAACCACATATAAAGTATACTATAGGAAACTAACTGGATTCGCAAACATTTGAATGTTCAAGCACAACACATCACATACTATTTTTTTTGTTTGTTTTTTTTGTTTTTTGTTTTTTTTTTTTTTGAGACAGGGTTCCTCTGTATAGCCCTGGTTGTCCTGGAACTCACTTTGTAGACCAGGCTGGCCTCAAACTCAGAAATCTGCCTGCCTCTGCCTCCCAAGTGCTGGGATTAAAGGCATGCACCACCATGCCCGGCTCTCATACTAGCTTATAATAGAAACTTAAAACTATAGTCCTGAAATTTAGAAAGCTTAAATTAATAATACTTGAAATAAAACTACCTAAAATTTCTGGGGCATCTTATCTCTCCTATATCAAAAGATAGAATCTGGAAAATATTGTGAAAAAAAATTAGGGTTTTAGGAAAAATTGCTATAAAAAAGAAAAGGAAAAAGTTGTTAGTAACAAAGCCTATGGCGTGTCAGGTGGTTCCTGGGTGTTACCTCTCATAATTCAAAAGTATGATTTTATAGCTAAAAACTAATTATTTATTCACACTTAATCCCTAATTACATAGAACTAATCCTATATTATTAATCTGATATAACAAATGGCCTATGTTAAAGTAACCAGTCAGTTTTTAAGGAATAAAATAAAAAAAATAAAATCAGCAATTTTCCTGATCTACTGTTTATCATAGAGACTATACACTTTGCTTTCAGCTTCCAGCTTGGTTGACCTAAAGTCTTGGCTTTTAAAAAAATTTACTTGTAAAGGGAAGAAAGAACTGCCTTTGAACAGCCTTTGAGTTTGTAGCATTATAAGCTTATAGGAAAGTTTAAAAATTCCATGTCTGCCTGTATTTTCATAAAAACACTTTTACTAAAGTGACAATATTTAACTGTTGCTTTGATTTTTCAAAGACCTACTTTTAATATGGGTTCTTAAATGTTTTATCTTCTCTTCCAGCCCACCATCCTCCAGACGTAGTGGAAAAGAAAGGTTATTAGGACACAGGGGAAGTGAACCAGTTTAAAAATTGTTCTTTGGTATAGTGTCTGTTTGGTGGCTGATTGTGGGATGGATCCCTGGCAGCTACAGTCATTGGGTCCATCCTTTGGATTCAGCTTCACACATGATCTCTGTAACTCCTTCAATGTGTGCTTTGTTCTTAATTCTAGGAAGGGGTGATGTGTCCACATTTTGATCTTCCTTCTTCTTGAGTTTCATGTGTTTAGTAAATTGTATCTTGAGTAGTCTAGGTTTCTGTGCTAATATCCACATATCAGTGAGTACATGTTATGTGAGTTCTTTTGTGATTGTGTTATCTCACTCAGGATGATGACCTCCAGATCCATGGAACACAGGGTTCCCAAGGAAGGAGCTAGAGAAAGTACCCAAGGAGCTGAAGGGGTCTTCAACCCTATAGGTGGAAGAATAACATGAACTAACTAGTACCCCCTGAGCTCATGTCTCTAGCTGCATATATAGAAGAGGATGGCCTAGTTGGCCATCATTGGGAAGAGAGGCCCCTTGGTCATGCAGATTTTATATGCCCCAGTACAGGGGAACGTCAGGGCCAAGATGTGGGAGTGGGTGGGTAGGGGAGCAGGGCCGGGAGAGGGGAGGGTATAGGGAACTTTCTGGATAACACTTGAAATGTAAATGAAGAAAATATCTAATAAAAGTTGGAAAAAAACTATTATATTCTTAAAATTCAAAATCACTTAGAAATAAAGAGATATCAAGCCACAAAGAAAAAAAAAATGTTCTTTGGAGCAAATCCAATCTACGTTGTCAGGAAATCAGCAGTTCAGCTCACAGGATTCAGCAGTGGCATCTTGATCCACTGGCAAATACTTCGTGAATATACCACCAATTCAGCTCAGCAGTGTCAGGACCATGAGTCAGCAGTGGTGACACAACCCAGCAGAAACAGCCAGGCATCCACCAAATCAGCATGGGTCTCAGGAGCAACTGGGACCAACTGAGGTGCCAGGAGAAGTTCTCTCCCATGCCTCTCTCAAGTACATGAAGATCAGTGAAGATTTGAGACCAATGATGTGTTGTAAAGCTAGTACATGAAGATCAGTACATGAAGATCAGTGAAGATTTGAGACCAATGATGTGTTGTAAAGCTAGCTATGAAGTACCCATCATAGTCCTAGTTATACTTTTTTCAAACATCACACTTCCTCCATGGGTCTTGACTCACCATAGTGTTTTGACCCAGCATAATGAGTCTATCTTAGCAAAACTCCCACTTGAGTCTGTCTCAACTAACATCACTCTGCCAATAGAACCCAAGTCCATGGAAATGGCAAGAAGCCACCAGAACACCACCATAAGTTTTTTCTGTGTTTCTCTCTGTGGAGTCAGGACAAACGGAGCTCAGCTACACAATATAAGGTGTACCAATACATGTGCATTGCTAGGGAAGTATCCTGCATTATGTGTCTTTTCATGTGCTTGCTTTAGCAAAACATCTTATCACCTGTGTCTAATTCAGGAAACCACTCCTCCATGTGTTTGCCCCAGTAAAGCTCCATGTGATACAAGTGACTTTCCAAAGAAATCATAAGTTTCCTCTTCATTTAACGATTCTGAAAATTAGTTTATTTTCTTATAAACCAGCATTTTTTTCTGTGTATTTCTTTTTTTCCTTTTTTTTTAATTAGATATTTTCGTCATTTACATTTCAAATGTTATCCTGAAAGTCCCCTATACCCTCCCCCAGCCCCTGCCCTGCTCTCCTACCCACTCACTCCCACTTCTTGGCCCTGGAGTTTCCCTGTACTGGGGCATATAAAGTTTGCAATACCAAGGGGCCTCTCTTCCCAATGATGGCCAACTAGGCCATCTTCTGCTACATATGCAGCTAGAGACATGAGTTCTGGGGGTACTGGTTAGTTCATATTGTTGTTCAACCTATAGGGTTAGAGATCCCATCAACTCCTTGGGTACTTTCTCTATCTCTTTCATTGAGAACCCTATGTTCCATCCAATAGCTGACTGTGAGCATCCACTTCAGTTTTTGCCAGGCACTGGTAGAGCCTCACACAGACAGCTATATTAGGGCCCTTTAAGGAAAATCTTGCTGGCGCATGCAATAGTGTCTGCGTTTGGTGGCTGATTTTGACAAACCAGCATTTTATACTGGGAAAAGATATGGTAATGGTGAGATCAACAACAACAAGAAATTGGCTAAAATATAAAAAAATTCCAAATTCATTTGAATTTATGCTGATTTTTAAAGTCAATTACTTTTGGAAATATTTTATCTTTGCAATTAAAGATGACCAAGACTTTCACAAAGATATGTCAGAGTCTACTGCCCACATATTTGTATAGGAAAAGTTTGTTCTGTTTTGCTGTGTTTTTATTTGTTTGTTTGTTTGTTTGTTGGGTCTTTTTCCTGAGCAGATAAATGAACTGTAGCACTCTAGCACTGTTCATGCTTTGAGGCTTTTTCTTCAGTTGAGCAAATACATGGAGGCTGATCAAGAAACTTGTGGCATTTGTAGAAAATCACAAAGCAAGGAGATTGAGTGTTGACTTCATCCTACTATCTGCATAGTCAGGTATTGTTTTAATCCCATTGTTCTACAAAGTGAGGCCATTACTTAGAACTTAGGATGGTGATGCATAATTTTGCTACTAGTAAATAAGAGGCCCTTTCCAAGACTTTGGGTTTATGAGGCCATAAAAAACATTTAGACATTTTTAGTGCTTTCCTACATACACATCACTCCTCTGGAATTTAGTATTTGTCTTTCATAGCTCCTTGTTTATCTTCTCCAGATAAGTGAATGTAACTATGCCAAAGAAAGCAAAATTGGTGTGGATGCTTAGGCACAGTTCAAGTAGGAACTTCACCTGCACTGAAAGCTAATAGGATGTCTTAGACTTCAAATTCACATGTTATCCATAACCTTAAGTGCCTAAGGATGTTTGCATGTCTTAGACTCCAAATTCACATGTTATCCATAACCTTAAGTGCCTAAAGAATGCTTGGATGTCTTAGTTACCTTTTTATTGCTGTGAAAAAGAAAACTGATAAAAGACAAGATGCTTTTGGACACCGGCTTAGAGTTTCAGATGGTTAAAATTCATAATCATTGGGGCAAGTCATATGGCAGCAAGCAGGCAGGCATGATGTTGAATCAATAGAGCAATAGCCAAGAGATTACATCTGGTCCACAAGCCTAAGGCAGAGAGACAGACAGACAGACAGACAGACAGACAGACAGAGAGTGAGAGAAAGGAGAGAGGAGGGGGGAGAAGGGAGAGGGGGAGAGGGAGAGGGAGAGGGAGAAGAGAGACCAACTGGAATGAAGACTTTGGAAAGCTCAAAGTCCATGCATGCCCAATGGCACACCTCCTCTACCAACTGAAGACCAATAACTCCAATATTTGCTACCACAGTGGATGACCTGAAAATGACCCCAGAGGGAATTTGGCTGTTGTTAAACCATAAATAGAAATATTACCTTTGATGTTATCTCCAGAGCTGGATGTCATTATGAACTCCAGCATCAGAATCTATTATTTTCTTTCCCTTAAAACAATTTCATAAAAAGAGTCAGAAGACCCTCTCATTTGTGTCCTCGATCTTGGCATTACAGTTAGGCTGGGTGCTTAAGGAGCTTCCAGGAGGCATGCCCTTAGAAATCCAGAACACAGATGATGAAGCAGGAGAGTCATAAATTTGAGGTTAACCTGTACAAGAAAATTTGTTTTGTGATTAATCCTGAGTAAGTTAAGAAAAGATAATTCTTGAAGCTGAATCATCGTCCTGTGTATTTAGAAGCAATAGTTAGAACCAGTGAATCAGATAAGTTTATATTTTTCAGTAATCATTTTTACAGTCAAATTCTGAGCTTACCATTTCTTTTTGCATCAATAAAATTATTTTGGCAATTAAATTAATTAAGGGCCAATGAGTACCTATGTATGATCAGTACAAGGAGGTATAGCATGTAAGTAAAAACAAGGATACTAATACTAAGAAATATATATGTTTTTCATTTTGTCAAGGATCATACTGCTATCATAGAAAGTCAAATGCATTATTGTAATATAATTAGGTCACAATGAATTAGATTCCTTATTGTGCTTATTTGTAAGAATGGCTCTAGCCAGTTCCTTCTCTGTCCTGAAAAAAAAAATCACAAACATTTGTAGATTACCCAGATTTTGTCACAAAACACTTTTTCATTAACTTAAATGTCAGCTTAATACAAAAACAAAGTTTCAAACTGACTCAAAAAGACAGCAATCTCCTTCACTACCTTGAGTCCCCTAGGCTGAGGAGCCTTAAGTCTTGCCACAGTTTCCCTATTTTTTTTCAACTTCCTTACTATGCTGCATGGTACAGTAATGGGTCATATGCCAAGGGAGGAGAGGGAAGGGGAGAGAAGTAGATGTCAATCTCAAGTGAGGCCAGTATTCTCTCAGTGATAGAAAGATAGTCTCTGTGCCATAAGACAAAGAATATATATGCCAATTTCTCAAAGATTCACCCCCTGTGAATATGAACTCTCTGCCACAAAGGTCGTTCTTGAACTGTTAATGACCCCATTATACTTCTGATGCCAAACACTTGGAAATCATCAACAAACTGTATTTATACACATTTTACACAGTATACATGTAATTATAGCTCACTCTCGATGCAGCATTCTTCTGTATTCATGCAGAGAAATCTCAATATTTTATTATATATTACAAACATTTAACTGCATGACTCCAAAGAATACTATCAGGACCAATAAATATACACCTAAAACAACTCAGGTATATATTTTAATTTTGATGACTATTATTCCTTTTTATAAAATAGCTCTTCTTTTTGAGGAGGGTGTGGAAATACTGATAAGGTGAACCAAAAAATCATATCCAAAAGTTTCAGCATCCCTATCAAGCCTTTAGTTACTCCTCCATTTCCCTTCAGAAATAAATAAGCTAAGAACTGAAAAGTAGATTTTCACCATCTCCTTTCTAAGTCCACATGATTAATATAGATCTCAGTGAGGAATATCCTGTCACAAATTATCTTACTGGATATCTTGTTACACAATCTTAGAAAGATTTATAGTCAGGCAGTGGTGGCCCCACCTTTAATATCAGCTCTTAAGAGGCAGAGGCAAGTGGATTTCTGAGTTCAAGGCCAGCTTGGTCTATAGAGTGAGTTCCAGGACAGACAGGGCTACACAGAGAGAAGAAGAAGAAGAAGAAGAAGAAGAAGAAGAAGAAGAAGAAGAAGAAGAAGAAGAAGAAGAAGAAGAAGAAGAAGAAGAAGAAGAAGAAGAAGAAGAAGAAGAGGAGGAGGAGGAGGAGGAGGAGGAGGAGGAGGAGGAGGAGGAAGAGGAAGAGGAGGAGGAGTTATAATCAGGGATAGGGAGATTGCTCAGTGGCTACAGCTCTTGCTGTACAAGCAAAAGGAACATGTTTCAAATCTCCAGCATCCACACAAACACTGGATGGGCATGGTGAGCCACCTCTAATTCCAGTCTAATTACACAGAGACAGTGGATACCCAGAGCAGTCTGGCTAATGACACTATTCCTGCTTATCAACTCTGGTTAAGACCCTGGCTCAAACAATAGGTGGAAGAGTAATCAAGGACCTTCATACAGGTACATGCATACAAAGGAGCACACTCGGATGTTCATATGTGTGTAACCATCCAAATACATATCTTGAACAACACACATGTAGTCTGGGAAGAAAAAAGGACAAAAGAGAGATATATGGGGATGGAGAAAATTAAGAAGTTCAAGAACCTTAACTTTGGAAATACCTAAGAAACATATTGTAATAGAATTTACATAGATTATACACTTAATTCAAGAAATACTAATTAACAATGATATAAATTTTAGTACAAAATGACCAAATACAGTTTATTTTTCCAAGTCTGCATGTTTTTTTCATTGTTTTATTAGATATTTTCTTCATTTAAATTTCCAATGCTATCCTGAAAGTCTCCTATACCCTCCCCATGCCCTGCACCCCAACCCACCCACTCCTGCTTCCTGGCCCTGACATTCCCTTTTACTGGGGCATATGATCTTCACAAGACCAAGGGCCTCTCCTCCCATTGATGGCCAACTAGGCCATCATCTGCTACATATGCAACTGGAGACACAGCTCTGGGGGAGTGCTTCTTATTTCATACTGTTGATTCTGCTATAGGGTTGCAGACCCTTTTAGCTCCTTTTGCACTTTCTCTAGCTCCTTCTTTAGGGGCCCTGTGTTCCATCCTATAGATGGCTGTGAGCATCCATTTCTGTATTTTCCAGGCACTGGCATAGCCTCACAAGAGATAGCTATATCTGGGTTCTGTCAGTAAAATCCTGCTGGCATATGCAATAGTGTCTGTGTTTGGTGGTTGTATAAGGGATGGAACCCCAGGTGGGGCAGTCTTTGGATGGTACTTTCTTCTGTCTCTGCTCCGAACTTTGTCTCTGTAACTCCTTACATGGGTATTTTGTTCCCCATTCTAAGAAGTAACTAAGTATCCACACTTTGGTCTTCCTTCTTGAGTGTCATGTGTTTTGCAAATTGTATCTTGGGTATTCTAAGTTTCTGGGTTAATATCCACTTATCAGTGAGTGCATATCATGTCTGTTCTTTGTAATTGGGTTACCTTACTCAGGATGATATCCTCCAGATCCATCCATTTGCCTAGGAATTTCATAAATTCATTGTTATTAATTGCTGGGTAGTACTCCATTGTGTAAATGTACCACATTTTCGGTATCCATTCCTCTGTTGAGGGATATCTGGGTTCTTTCCAGCTTCTGGATATTATAAATAAGGCTGCTATGAACATAGTGGAGCATGTGTCCTTATTACAAGTTGGAATGTCTTCTGAGTATATGCCCAGGAGAGGTATTGCTGGATCTTCTGGTAGTACTATGATCAATTTTCTGAGTAACCACCAGACTGACTTCCAGAGTGGTTGCACAAGCTTAGTCCCACCAGCAATGGAGGAGTATTTCTCTTTCTCCACATCTTTGCCAGCATCTGCTGTCACCTGAATTTTTTACCTTAGCCATTCTGACTGGTATGAGGTGGAATCTCAGGGTTGTTTTGATTTGCATTTCCCTGATGATTGAGGATGTTGAGCATTTTTTCAGGTGCTTCTCAGTCCTGCAGTATTCCTCAGTTGAGAATTCTTTGTTTGGCTCCGTACCCCATTTTTTAATAGGGTTATTTGATTTTCTTGAGTCTATCTTCTTGAGTTATTTTGATATATTGGATATTATTCCCCTATCTGATTTAGGATTGGTAAAGATCCTTTCCCAATCTGTTTGTGGTCTTTTTGTCTTACTGACAGTGTGTTTTGCCTTACAGAAGCTTTGCAATTTTATGAGGTCCCATTTGTCAATTCTCGATCTTACAGCCCAAGCCATTGCTGTTCTGTTCAGGAATTTCCCCCTGTGCCCATATCTTTGAGGCTTTTCCCCACTTTCACCTCTACAAGTTTCATTGTCTCTGGTTTTATGTTGAGTTTTTTGATACACTTAGAGTTGAGCTTTGTACAAAGAGATAAGAATGGATCAATTCACATTCTTCTAAATGATAACTGCCCATTGTGCCAGCAACATTGGGTGAAAATGATGTCTTTTTTCCACTGGATGCTTTTAGCTCCATTGTCAAAGATCAAGTGACCATAGCTGTGTGGGTTCGTTTCTGGATCTTCAATTCTATTCCATTGATCTGTCTGTCGCTGTAGCAGTACCCTGCAGTTTTTATCACAATTGCTCTGTAGTACAGCATGAGGTCAGGCATGGTGATTCCACCAGAGGTTCTTTTATTGTTGAGAATAGTTTTTGCTATCCTAGGATTTTTGTTATTCCAGATGAATTTGCAAATTACCCTGTCTAACTCTGTGAAGAATTGTGTTAGAATTTTGATGGGAATTGCATTGAATCTGTAGATTGCTTTCAGCAGGATAGCCATTTTGACTATATTAATCCTGTCAATCCATGAGCATGGGAGATCTTTCCATCTTCTAAGATCTTCTTCAATTTCTTTCTTCAGAGAAGACCCAACAAAGAAAGAGAACTTCAGACCAATTTCCCTTCTGAATATCAATGCACAAATAGTCAATAAAATTCTCGCTAACTGAATCCAAGAACACATCAAAATGATCATCCATCATGACCACATAGGATTCATTCCAGGGATGCAGGGATGGTTTAATATATGGAAATCCATCACTATATAAACAAACTCAAAGACAAAAACCACATGATCTTCTCGTTAGATGCCGAGAAAGCATTTGACAAAATACAACACTCATTCATGATAAAAGTCTTAGAAAGATCAGGAATTCAAGGCCCATACCTAAACATAATAAAAACTATATACTGCAAACCAGTAGCCAACATCAAACTAAAGAGAGAAACTTGAAAAATCCCACTAAAATCAGGGACTAGACAAGGCTGCCCACTTTCTCCCTACCTATTCAATATAGCACTTGAAGTCCTAGCCAGAGCAATTAGACAACAAAAGGAGATCAAGGTGATACAAATTGGAAAGGAAGAAGTCAAAATATCACTATTTGCAGAAGATATGATAGTATATATAACTGACCCTAAAAAATTCCACCAGAGAACTCTTTAATCTGATAAACAGCTTCAATGCAATAGCTGGATATAAAATTAACTCAAACAAATTAGTGGCCTTTCTCTACACAAAGGATAAAAGGCTGAGAAAGAAATTAGGGAAACAACACCCTTCACAATAATTACTAATTATATAAAATACCTTGGTGTGACTCTAACTAATGAAGTGAAAGATCTGTATGATAAGAACTTTAAGTCTCTTTAAAAATACTTTTGTATTTCAGATCTTTTTAAATAGAAGAAATTAAAAAGTTTAGCCACTTTTACAAATACTTAAATGATAATATTACAAAAACTATACAAAAACATAGTAAAGAGTTTTTTAAATATAGTTTATCAAATGATAAACATTTTAAGCACTCGATAAACTATCAAAGACATGTCTCTGAATACTAATTATTTAAGGTAAGTTTCAATGAAATGAGGACTCTATCATTGGTATATTTTATTCCCTAATCAAGACAGAGAATACCTTCAAGCTGAGAATAGATTTAGGTGTCCAGACTACATGAAGGTGTTCAATAGGGACTTTGAGACAAATGAGACAGATAGGAGGGAGCACGAACATATTAAAATGAACAGTGTCCTGACTCCTAACACCCTGCCCCCCAAACTGACATTTTTTTCATTCCAAAATGCTGTTTGCTACTATGGTTTTAACATGTTTAAGTTATTTCTATACAAACCTCATGTTTACAAACAAATTTATTTCAATTGAATAGTTATTCAATTGAATAACTTGAAATACAACTTTAGGTATTAGGCAGCAAGAAAATGTCTGGAGGCACTCATGGCCCCCCAAGCCAGCATGTGGGCCAGGGTGACAAGGCATAAGTAATCAAGGCTAAGTGAGGCACAGAGCTCATTTGGCCCTGAGCTAAAGGATTACCTCTAGGTCTTCATTGGGGACTGCTGCAACCTTTCTCTGAGTCCTGCTGCTGACTCACAGGAATGCAGCTATTGCAATTTTGGATTCCGCTACATATGTGTCCTGCACAATCTAGGTTCCTGAGTCCTTCAAAGGACTTCTATAGCATGTAATAGTAACCTTCAGGACTGGATTCTGCTGTCCTATGCCAGCCTAACCATGGAGAAGACTACATATTGTATGAGGCTGTGGGTAAGACTGATGTATTCACACCTTCCCACCAGGGTTTTTAATCCTGTGTCAATATACTTCATGTCCTTCCCAAGACATTTTGGTGACTTGTTTCTTCTTCTTTTATTTGCTCATACATTACATATGACTGCAGTTTCTCTTCCCTCAACTCCTGCCAGATCCCCACCACTGCCTCAAATCTCCACCAGATCCACTCCTCCTTGGTTTCTCTTCACAAAGGAGCAGTCTTCCAAGGATATCAATGGAACATGGCTTATGCTTAACAAGTTAGAATTTTTAGACTAGACACAACTCCTCATATCAAGGCTGGATGAGGAAAGCCCAGTACAAAGTAAAAGGTACCAAGAACAGTCTAAAGAGTCAGAGACACCCCCTTCTGCTATTAAGAGTTCTGACAGAAATACCAAGCTACCCATCCACAGCATATATGCAGTATGCACATGAGCTAGTGCAGACCCATGCAGGCCTAGTAATTCTCACTTCAGCCTCTGTAAGCCCCTGTGAGTCCTGCTTAGTTGATTCTGTGGGCTGTGTTCTTGTTCTTAACTCCTTTGGCCCCTATAATCTTTCCTATATCTTCTGTTCCCTCTTCTTTAGGTTCCCTGACCTCTGCTTAATGGTTGATAGAGGCTCTTGGCAACTGCTCCCTGTAGTTGCTGCATGAAGCCTGTCTGATGAAGATTAGACTCGGCATCAATCTAGGAGTGTAGCAGAATGTCACTAAGAATCATTTCACTGACATGTTTTTGCTAATCATGTTTGGTTCTATCCTAGGACTCCAGTGATTATCCAGACTCCTGTTCCTGGCCATCCAGGCAGTATCATGTGTGATCCTCAGCTTGGAACAGTCACTGGATGGTCACTTCCACAAGAAATATTACACCATTATCCCAACACATGCTTCAGGCAGGACAAATTATAGGTCAAAGGTTTTGTGCCTGGGTTGGTATCCAAGGAGTTCTTACCTGATTAAAGCAGAGATCTGGTTCAGGCTCCATATCCCCCATTACTAAGAGTCTTCACTATAGTTTCTATCATAGATTCCAGGAGGTTCCCACTGCATTAGATTTCCATATTACCCAAATTTCAGTCATCTCTCTCAGTACCCTCTACATATACCGAATGAGACATCGTTTTATTGGTGTTACCAATCCAGAATATTATCATTCTCTCTCTTTTCCCCTCTCTCATTATCTCTGTCTCTCTCTGTGTGTGTATCTCTCTGTCTATCTGTCTATCTCTCTCTCTCTCTCTCTCTCTCTCTCTCTCTCTCTCCTCATTCTCTCCTCTCTCTTTCTCTATCTCTACCTCTCTGTCCTCCCTCTCTCATCTATTTTCTGTTCTATCTAGGTTCTGGCAGTCCTTCTACAAGTATATCCATCTATATTTTTTCTTTCCTGACCATACATTCTTGGTTACTTATAACAACGACGTGCTGAGTAAGCCAACCTTATTTCATTGATAAAAATATTCTAAGAGCTAAGTTATTAAGAGTCACCTGGGACATTTGGATCTTTTTTTTTTTTTTTAAGATTTATTTTATTTATTATATGTAAGTACACTGTAGCTGTCTTCAGATACTCCAGAAGAGGGCGCCAGATCTCGTTACGGATGGTTGTGAGCCACCATGTGGATGCTGGGATTTGAACTTATCACCTTCGGAAGAGCAGTCGGGTGCTCTTACCCTCTGAGCCATCTCACCAGCCCCTGGATCATTTTTTAATAACCTCCTCCGGCGGCAAAGGTGAAGCTAATATGAACCGCATAGCCCCACAAAAAAATAGTTTTCTGTGCATTTACTTCAGCACATCATTTTGCTGTTTTTTTTTTTTTTTCAGTCCACAATACCCAATAAGTAGACCCTCTGTAAGCTTTAGAGGTCTAATATCTACTAAACATAAGATTGTGATTCTTATGTTCTACTACAGGATAATTGGAACCAAGAAACAGTCAAGCAGTCTGTTATGCACATTTTCCCTGAGCATATCTTAGTCTGACTAGGTATCTAGCTCACCCTTTACTGTTCCAACTCCAAACTCCACCAAATGCTGCCAGCTCTCCAGTGGCAGCCACATTCCTGCTTTACTTTTTAGCATCACTGATTTAAGTCGTATGTCTGGCTACCCAGAAGTATTAGCTTTGCATTATAAATGATTCTTTGTGTCCTTTAAATGGAAAAGAGATAAGAGTGATTTTTATGGGGTTATGTTTTATTTATCTATATTTCCCAAACTAAAAGCAGTGACATACATGGTAATTTGTTTCCTGACATTTTATATTCTATTTTCTTTTCTGACTAAATATATGAAGAAATGCACTTCGCAGGCCCTAGGAAATTAGATTCACATATAAGAGGAAATGAGACATTTATCACAATGATTCAGGCTATTCATCTAAAATGTAGAAACAGGATTAAATCTTTAAAAAATAGAAAATAAAATATAATATGCTGTATTACACCGGGTTAGGGATGATCTTGCCTACATCAGTTTAATTACAAGATGTTATTGAATTAAATTGTGTAATAATTTCTTTTATGGTAAAGGGCTAATACTGCCCTCAGTTCTCTAATTATAGAGAAAAGCTGTGCAAAACAATTAAATTAAATGTACTCGCACAATTGGTTTAGGATTACTCCATCCATAATACTGCTGTACATGTAGAACAGTTGTAACATAGCTTAAGAAAAGGCACTGGACAGAAGTTACAGGACCATCTGTATTTACTGCATTCTGCTTATGGCCCTGATCTTATTCTCTTCTGCAGATTCCAAGAAAAGCTACTTCCCTTCCAGTGACTTTCTTTTATAAGCTATAAATTCTTCTGTGGCTTTCACTTTTCAAATTCTACTTTCATATCTACCCTCTCATTTTTTTCTCCCCTTTTTTTTCCTCACACAAGTCTGAAATAAGTGGGAGGAGAAATAGTCTTACTCTTTGGGTTTGGGGACATAAGACATTTTGGTACAGTGCTTGCAGACCACATACTAAACTGTAGATTTAAATGCCCGATGGTGTAAGGTAGAATGATCAGAACGTCAAGGACATTCTTGGCTATATGTAAAGCAGAACACTAGCCTGGCATAGAATGAAATCATTCCAGACGGACAAAATAAGCTCTGCAAATGTAAAATCTTTGATCACTAGCACACAAAAGAACAATGGCGCTACTTTTAGTCATATGCCCTTTCCATTGGTCAACCATAGTGAAAAGACATACAAGAAACTAAGAAATCCTGACTGCAGGAGAAATAATCTTCCCTGGGGAAGAGCATATCAATTGGTTATACAACACCATGTGGCCAGCCCTGAAAACATACTCATAAGTAACGTTATATAGACTGAGATGGTTGTATTTATTTATTTATTTAGGAGTATATATATATATATATATATATATATATATATTCACAAATGTACATGAAGTTAAAGGAAAAAGAAGCTATAAATTTGAAATAGAGCAAGGTAAATGTGTATAGGAGAGATTGAAAGAAACAAAGTAAAGTGGGAAATGTTGTACACCAACTTCAAATTTTAAAAAGCAAATTTACATAAGTCAAAATTATCTTATATCAATCCAGTTAGTACCAATTGTGTGTCTGTCACACATCTTCTGAATAAATCACCCATTAGCATACTGGAGAGAGAGAGAGAGAGAGAGAGAGAGAGAGAAAGAGAGAGAGAGAGAGAGAGAGAGAGAGAGGAATCCTCCATCTTCTTATTTTGCCAGCTTTTCAAACAAAGTCACCTTCTGTCCTCAGACTTAGGACCTGTTTGAGCAGTAGATGGGTTTGGTGCTGTGTCAATTAAAACAGAATCAAAAGAAAAAAAATAGACAAATAAGTTCTTCTGAAGGTGCAATACAGTGCATCTCCAAATAACTTTAGGAATATCAGAACTTTTACCATATTAATTAAGAATCCAAGAAAGTTTGAAAGTAGTTCTTTTAAGATGTCAGTTATAGAAGCAGTTGGCTAGGGGAAATGAATAAATACAATAAATGAATAAATGAATAAATAAATAAATAAATAAATAAATAAATATATACTAGTTGTGAACAAATAAGGAGAAAGACAGAAGTTTAAAACATTGGCTTCTCCTAATAGGACAAATTGTTGAGTTTATGTATGTGCTGAAGCCCTTCTGTCTTGCAATTTTGTTTGTTTTTCTTCAGACAAGAAAAGAAAACATGGGGGAAGAAAATCAGGAGTTTTACCTTGAAATGACTAGAAAGTTGATTACCAATAGAACTGACGAGGAGCCAAATAATCAAATAACCTGGAAGAACCATTGAACCTGAGAGGTACAATTGGGATTTGAGACAATGCAATGTGGCCTTTTCTCGATCATATCTTCATAGGTTACAATAAGTTGGTGAAGGTCATGTCTGACAATGCTAACATAGTTGACATAGGCCAAAGCAAAATGCCAAGAAACTACTGTGACCGCATGAGGAATAATAAGGATCATTACAGAATGACTGAAGTACTGGTTGTAAAAATAGTTTGCCCTTTTGAAAGATGTGCTGCAGTTGTGTGAATAGGTGATATGTGTGTATATTTAAGAATTTATGTCTGTGGAGAATAGTATCCTATGTGGTCCTTGCAGCCTTCTTCCAACATTACAAACCTTCTCTCATATTTCAATATATTTTAGACTAATCAATCTCTATTCTAGTTATGAAAAAACAAACAAACACCCGAATACATTTAAAAATATGAGTGACTAAGTTCTAACTCCAGAGATTCTGATATGTCTGGGTAGGGGCTAGAATGTTTATAAAAGATTGATAGTTCTGGTGTAATAGACTAAGAATCATGACCTTAAAGACTCAGAATTTCAGACTAAAGAGCAAGCAATAGTATTATGTATACTTTTATTCTTATCATTAATAGATTTTTTGAATTTCAATTATACTTAGGAAGTTAATATATTTTATTTCATTTGGACAAAACACAAATATATATTTTATTATATAATCAATTGGGGTATATGTACACTGGTTGTAAAAATTAAAGTTTGTCCTTTTGACAACTTGCACATTTTATATGTATGTAATGTTTAATATAAAAAATTCTCTCTAATATTTTTTGCCTTTGGATAGTATAATAATAAACAACACAAAAGTGTGTCAATATATGGAAATGGACTTTCATAAAGTAACATTGAATTAATAAATTTCTGAGTTTCTGATTAGATGTATCTAGACTATATGAAGAACACTTATAACAATAACTTTTGTAGCAACAGAAATGAATAAACACTACATAACTTGCTAAATAACGTATAATGTGGGTAGCAAACTGCAATGAGATACCACTAAATATGCACTAGAGTCATGCAGATTAAAAGGTGGAAAGATCTGCATGTGCTGAAGGTGTAGAGGAGTGAAAAATCTTTCAAAAGAGGCTACAGAGAGTGAGAATTAGTACATTTACTTTGTAAAGTGATTTACCACTGTTTCAGAAAAACACACAGGCAACTGCCATGTAGCCCAGTCATTCTATATCTGGTATTTCTATAAGAAAAAGAAAACATGACCAAAATTATTCATGATTATTCATAACAGTTTTGTTTGTAATAGTGAAAAGTAGAAGTGGTCAACCATCTCTCAAAAGGTATATGAGTAAATAAATTGTGTACACAAGATAAAGAACAAACCACATGTTGTATGATTACATTCACATACACACACACACACTCTTACCTCACATGGGAGAAAGCAGATTTGTGATGTTAGTGGGAGAGAGAAATGATAGCAAATGTAAGGAAATGCCTGGAAATGGCAAGTATGCACATCATTGTGATTATGGTGAGGATTTCTATGTGTGATGATGACTATAGTTATATGTCAAAACTTATGTAAGTTGACCCATATATAGCTTCTGGGGGTGAGGAAAATCTCTAGAAAGTCCTAGAGACCTGGGATGTGAGAGGGTCCCAGAATTCAGTGGGGGTGACCTTACCTGAAATGCCCAACAGTGTGGAGATGAAACCTGAAGAGACCACCTCCAGTAGTTAGACAGAGCCCCTAGTGGAGAGATGGGGTTACCAACTCATCGTCAAAAATTTTGACCCAGAATTGTTCCTGTCTAAAAGAAATGGAGGCATAAAAAGGAGCAGAGACTGAAGGAAAGGCCCACCTTGGGACTTACCACATGTGTAGGCACAAAACCCTGACACTAATACTGATGCCATGTTGTGCTTGCAGAGAGAAGCCTGCTGGTAGAATCCTCTGAGAAGCTCTACCAGCAATTGACTGAGCCAGATGAAGATACTTAAATATTAAATGGAGGTCAGAGACCCCTATGGAAGAATTAGAAGAAGGATTGAAGGAACTGAAGGGAATGGCAACCCAGTAGGAAGACCCACAGTGTCAATGAATCTGAATCACTGGGAACTCCCAGAGACAAAGCCATTAACCAAGAGCATACATGGGCTGGTCTAAGCTCACCTCCCACATATATGACAAAGCACTGCCTTGTCAGACCTCAGTGAGAGAGGATGTGACTAATCCTGTAGAGACTTAATACCCTAGGGAGAAGAGAAGGGGTGAAGCAAAGGGGAAGCATCCTCTCAAAGGCAAAAGGGGAGGGGGAGGGGGTGAAAAACTCTGGGAGGGGAATGGGGGGAGCTGTTTGGAATGAAAATAAATAAAATAATTAATTAAAAAGAAAAATGAAAAATTCTTACTTGAATGTGCGTACTTCATCATGTGTTCATCGTGGCAAATATAGTTATATAAATGAAATAAAAAGGTTGAAAACAACATATGAACTTTATATTTAATAGTACCCACTAGTAATATTCTACAACACTGGAGAGATAAACTTAACCCATCTATACATCTTCTAAAGTTCTTTGTATATTTTAAATGAATAAAACAAAAAACAAAAAACAAAACCAAGAAAATGCTCAATTAGATGCTCTAAATGTTTGCAGTTATAACCCTTTGTCACTAGAGACAATCAGCTAGTCCAGTCACGCAGTGCTGGCTAGCCTTACTACAATCAGTAGGTGATAGTAGCCAAACAGATGGTGAAAGGTAAAAGAAAACTACCTCATGGGGAAGGGTTTAGGGGATTTTTGGGAGAACATGTGAAATGTAAATGAAGAAAATATCTAATAAAAAATGGTGAAAAAAACCTACCTGCTAGGGAAGCAAAATAAAAAACAAAAAACTAAAAAAAAAACAAAAAACAAAAAACAAGCCTGGCAGTGGCGGCAGGTGCCTTTAATCCCAGCACTTGGAAGGCAGAGGCAGGTGGATTTCTGAGTTGGAGGCCAGCCTGGTCTACAGAGTGAGTTCCAGGACAGCCAGGGCTATACAGAGAAACTCTGTCTCGAAAAACCAAACCAAACCAAACCAACCAAACAAACAAACAAACAAACAAAAAAACAAAACAAAACAAAACAAAAACAAAACAGAACAGAACAAAACAAAACAAAACAAAACAAACAAAAAAACCAAAATTATTAATCCAAAGAAAGCAACCATTCGTGTCCTGAAAAATCAAAGTTTAAAAACACTTAAGCACTGTTTGTGAACAGGACTTTCATGAAGCAATCTGTATTTCAAAACTTTAAATTTTATCTATTATGAACAACCACAGTAGGGCTGTCATAATGAATCAATCTAGACCCTAGTCCTTCTGCCTCCTTGCTATGGATTTCATTGATAGTTCATTTGTTCAAAAGCCAGTAAGTAAAAGAGCAAACTAGTCTTTGGAGTTAAAGGAAAAAAGTTTGCCCTACTACCAACCTTATTACATATGCAATTTTCTGTGGAAATTTATATCCAAAGGAAAAAGTGAATATGTCAGCTTTACTCTAGTCCTTGATAACTGGAGTCTCCAAGCTCACTTTTCATTCCACATCAGTCTTAGCTTTATGTACAGTTCTGCTCACACCACAGGCTTTCTAGACCCCTGGCTTTAAGTCAAATGACAGAGAATCAATATGTGAAGCCTAAGACAAATTCTAAACTCTCTTTTCCACAAAATAAGCATTAAAGTACTTTAAGCTTATTATACAAAACAAAAACATATTAGCAAAATGAAACATTATTATGCAAAACAAAAACATATTAGCAACTCTTTCAAAAGATATATATTTAAAAGGTATAAGTCTCTGTATCTAAAGTAGTAAAATATTTTTTTTCAAAGTTGGTTTGAACGCCATTTCAAAATTATAGCTTGCTGTAATTAAGTAATGCTGAATTGCTATCTAGTTGCATCGGTGGCATGACAGAAGTCCTATTGAGAAAATCTTGTATGCTTGGCACTCATAGCTGATGAGATGGGATGAAGCAGTCAAACTGAGTATTATTCCATCATCCACTACATATATTTTAACATCTAGCATTTCAGAATCAGCATGTGAAAAGTACAATGACTGTTGGGAAGAGTAACCAAAACCCCATTGTATAATACCAGATGTAAAATGGATTGTACTCATGTCATTTTGATTATCTGTTTTTTATTCTGCACACACACAAAACGATTGATTTTACAATAGACCTTCTTAATTTACAGTTAGCTGACTGAGTGCATGCAAATTGAAATAAAACTGCAGCCCTGGGACGATCTAAAACATGACACAAGAGGTTGCCAAGGTAACCCACCAGGAGGCTGTCTTGGCATCTTCAGGAATAAAATGGAAAGAAAACATTATAATGAACAATGGGCTGTGGGGAATCTTCTGGGCAGGGTTAGATAATCAAAATGTTTTAGAAAAAAAAACAAAAAACAAAACAAAACAAAAAAAAAACAACAGCTCCATAACATGGCTTCTAAATAAAAAAGGAACAAAGGTATCTGCCTTTCCAAATCAGGCAGGATTTATGATGAACAAGAGATTTAATATAATGTTCACATATTATTGAACTAAAATGATTTCCATAAGTCTCTATACTATTTAGCAATATTTATATTTACAAAAATATGTCAGATGTGCAGATAATATTCAAGATGTAAAAATGATGCTAAATCTGTAATATTTTACTATTCTAGGAAGGAAGTTGATATAAAAAATACTTCCAAGATATCACACACCAAAAGAACAATTAAGAGTGCAGGGGGCAGCTCTGGAATCATTTTAGTTTAGCATACTGTTAATTTTGCATTATCCCTGACACTTTTTGAGAACCACAAGGCTTTTTCTTGATGTAGAGGTGTTGCCTTCTACTTCACATCAATGCTGTTTCAATTAAACACACTCAGAGCTTTTGTTGTTTCTTCTGAAGAACTAATTTTTCTCTAACACAAGGTTGTTCTATAAATAGCCGGAGAGTCTCCTTGGTCTGTCCTTAGGCTTTCTTCTTTCTCCTCTGTCCCCAATGATTGAAAAAGAAGCCCTGGAGCTGGTGAAGGCCTGATACAGAGGCGGGTCACTCTGCTGATTTGTGCGTGCATGGGAAATTCTATGGTCCTTGTTGTTCTAACCAATGAATTGAATCATAAAACTCTAGTAATAAACTATTCTACTAAGGAAAATAGAAATTGAAATATAACTTCATTTTTCCTCATATACGCACAAGTTTAACTTTTAATTTTACATAAGGCATATTATTTCGTTCATTTATAACACTGCCCATAGTTAGAAAATTATAACATCTGATTGTATATGTTGGGTGGCAATAATGCAGTTAATTCAATTTTAAGAATGAAAGTTGATTATTTTATAGTGTATATTAATGCAAAATAAGCCATGGGGTTGGAGGTTTCGGAGTGGGTAAATCGAACGCTGACCTTGCATGAGGATCTGAGTTTGGATCCGGAGTAGCCACACACTTGTCAAGCATGGCACTGTTCATCTATAACCCTATACTGGGGATGCTGAGCTGACTGGGCAGCCAGCCTACCCAATCAGTGAGCTAAGTGTTTGGCAAGCAGCCCTATCTCAGAAAAGTATGTTGGACACTGATGGAGAAAACACCTAAAATCAACCTTTCACCTCTACACGCAGGATCATGTATGTGCATGTAACATTGCCCCAATACATATGTACAGACATACAGAGATATATATCATAGCTAAAAAATAATTCCAGGTAACTAGGAAATCAATCTGTAGAACTGATGCATTACCTGCTGAAGAGTATTTCATGTGCAAGAAGTTTTCCAATATGAAGTGACCATAGAGGAGTTACCTAAAGCTAGAAATAGTTTCCATCAAATGCCTGATCAGTTTTTTTTAATGAAAATGCAGTGTGTGAATCATGCTTACCATCGCCAGAAAATTTAAGCTGCCTAAATTTTACTCTCAAAATTTAATATTACAAGCATTTTGATAAGCAGTTCTCAAAGCCATATTCTTAAAATCTTAAATTCACTTCATGTACCACCTTCTCTACATGAGAATACCCACAGCATGTCTTTGCAGCATTTCCAAAGGATGACAAAAGAGCCTGAAAGTTACTGAATTAGAACCTTGCTAATTTCTACTTATTTGAGGAAAATCATAAAGTAGGGCATACAAAATGAGGGAGGTACAAGTGTGCTTGTGGTAGCAATCTGGTGCTGATACATTTCTAATGATTTCTCTTTATCTTCCTACAGTCTGTCTTTACAACTCTTCCAAGGTCCCCAACGTGAGATTCTATTGAAAAGTTAGGATGAGCAAGGTACAATAAATGCTGGTGCAGTGTTTTCTATCTAGTATGCTATGAGAAATTATTACGATGACAAATGATCTCATAGCCATGAACAAATGTACAAGTGACAGCATACATTGTACAAGTGACATGTACAGTCATGGTGACACCAACTTTCTTGTAGGAAGGAGATAATTTACGTAATCAAGAGAGTCTAACTTCACCTCAGAGTTCAGTACCAGTTCTTCAATCTGGAAAGGACTTTTCTCTGAATCCAGCCTTTGCTAGCTAGGTTCTGATATTGTCTTGCCTGAACTCTTGCTATCACTCTTAAAGTCTAAATAGGGAGTGGCACCTGTATAACCCAATCCTAATTCAAATACCACTAAAATTAACTCCTAAGTGACAGTTCTCCTGCATTGGGATGGCACTGAATCTCACATTGGACTATAGAGATACATGTGTTTATTCAGACAAATCCATGACTTTTCTTTTAGAGTCACTTGAATAATATGAACTTAAGTATTCACTGCAAATTCATCTCCTTGTTATATTTAATCTCCTGCCCTCAAGTCAAACTTTATTTCTCCCTTTTCTTAGAATCAGAAGAATAAATGGCCTCAGCATATGTCAACAGCTTGCATGAGCTAGGATTCCATCCTGCTTAAGTAATAAACTCACAAAAAGTAGCAGATTAACTGCTGCTGAGACTAGCAATTCTAACCCTTGGTGGGAAATAAACAGTCACAAAATTTAAGCAGAGTGTTGTTGATAAGGTTAGAGTCATCACGGAATATTTACTGAAGAAGACGATCTCTCCTTGTATGTTTAAAACAGTCATTCTCTTCTAAAATAGGATAGACAAGAGATATTCCTTATACTCCACTTAGGAATTAGTAAAAAATAAGAGGCAATTGTCCAGATGGAGATTAATTATTTTTTGTATTTTATTAGTTTCTATTTATATCTTTCTCAAATGACTTATAAATTGAACTGGTTAAAGTAATTTGCAATGCATACTGAATAGGAAACAAAATATTACAGAAGAAAAGACAAATGACAAGAAAGAAAGGACATAAGCTACTCTGTTGAGACTAACTGCAAGTTTTTTTTTTTTTTTTTCCTAACAACATTCTCTGAAATGCTTTAAAACCCAATAAATAAAAGGACCAATTGGGTCCACAGATCTCTCGTCCCCAAAATATCTCTCCATCTTATTGATTTGAGGAACCATGGGAGAAGAGTAATGCTAAAAAAGGGTATACCATGCAACTTTGTTTATCTAGCTTGTTCTGCTTCCATGGTTCCCTGAAGACCAATAACACAAAATGTTTAACCTCTCCATCTGCTTGGCTTCTAGCACCATCCGAATAATAAGTGTGTATATAAATTAATGCTATAGAATGCCCATTTGTGTTTATAACTCTCAGTGCCACTTGACAATTATCCTAGTGATTTGCTAAAGATAGGAAAAAGGATCTTTGCTAGCTTTGCCTGAGTAGATTGGAATTAAATCCAATGTGATGAAAGAAACATGGATTAGATACTCCAACTGAATTATTTCTTCTTATATTCTTTAGAAGTAGGTATAAAGTTCAAGTAGATCATTTGTCTAATATAAGCAAGACCCTGAGATCAAAACCGTGTACCACCTATACATATAATGTATATTTATATCTATATCCATTTATATCTCTATGTTCATATGTATATGTATAACAGTATCTAGTTCACAATCTGTTCATGGAAGTACACTTTTGATGATGTAAACATAATCAAAATAATTAGTAATTCTTAATTCTTGATTAAAATCACGAAAATTGTTTCTAAGTCTGTAGCAAAGGAACACTATGCACGAGCCAAGAGTAACATTAAGTCACTGGCTATAGATATTATGTCCTAAAAAGGCCATACACATATAGGAACTTAAAGCTAAAATATCCACCTCACATGCTGCATAATAGCAGTAGGGATCATTATTGATATTTAGTAAGCACCATATGCCATTAACTATGATCAACACTTAGCTTGCTTCTCATTCATTCCTCAAAAATAATCTATCAGGTCAATTTCAGGGGAAGAGTTAACAGATGCTTTTGTACTAGTTTTAATGGTGGTCTAGGTTCCAACCTTTGCTAAATTAGTAGAAATACTGAAAATTTTAAGAAATCAAGTAATAGATAAATGAGAATCCAGTCAAAAACTACACACTGGACAATTTCCTTTAATACTCATAGAAAGAAGTGAACATATTTTGATAGACAAAGCAAAAATTCCTTGAAAAATTCATTGTGAACATCTGAGGTAAACATGTGTCTATTTAAAAATAAAGACTGTATGGAATTATGCAGTTTTGGTAAACTGGCATCTTATCTAAGAACCCCATTCTCCATCAGGGGATGCTAGACTTCAAGTGAATGTCTGCTAGTCATTCAAAAGGTACAGCATTTGACAGTTTGAATTAATGGAGGTTGGAATACCCACCCTATGGGTGTCCCTATTCCATAGACTCTGGTCCCCAACTGAATCAAAACAGGGCTGAGTAGCAATGGTCAACTCTCTATTTGCTTCCTCATGGGGGATGCAACATGACCAGCTCTCTCAAGCTCCTGCAACTATCCAAGATGGACTGTACATCGATGTGCTACATAATATAAATCCTTCCTTTCTTAAGTTAATTGTGTTAAGTATTTTGTTACAGCAATGAAAGAAGTAATGAATTAATTGTAGACTCAGGGCATGAAAACTTTAGTGGGAAAGATCAATCTTCTATTTTGAGTATCTATCCCTTTTAGGTATCTCTCTTGTTTTCCATTACCAACCTATTATTGAATTTCTCCCCAGGAACATAGGAGAAGATAACATTAGTCTGAATTCATCCTCATTACATATGCATCCATAATGATTGTCCTGGCCTCTTAAAAAAAAAAACTGAACTGCAGTTTCTTATTTACTATCACCATGTTTTTTTGTTTTTGTTTTTGTTTTGCTCCAACATTCCTTAAATGACATTTCTCATCTGTGCAACAATAGAGACTTCAGTTGTCTTCAGGGTAAAGACGTTGCTTTCATATATCTTCTTCCCAGAGATCATAGCCATTGAACATGATAAATATTATAATAAATATATTAATATATATAGGATACATATCAAATGGTGATTATCCAATTCAATTTAGATGAGCATTTTATCAAACACCTAAAAAGCTGAAATTTACAAACTAGCCTTTATGAGAGAGTGCAGGTGAAATTTTTTATCTAAATTGTAAAACATAGAAAATATAATATGTATATATTTAAATATTTTGTTTTAGTAAATTTAAATTAATATTTAGGTAAACATTTGAAATCTCTGTATGTATTTAAATACATTTAAATATACACTTATATCATTTTAAAATATGTATTGGGGCATGCCTTTGTTGATATTGAATATTGGGGATTTTTTTTACACTATGTTCAATTGCTATGTAATGTTCACTTGTAACAATTTATAATGTGGACACTCACAGTGTTATTAGCTTAAAATGGATAATTACTATTGTCAACTATGTGGAGAATCCAACAAAATAAAATTGCTGAATAAGTGGATTTAGGGATCCATCATGGTCCCAGCTTCCTGTTTAACACTACTGCTTCACAGTCCTTCACACCTTAATTCTGAGCATTTTGTGCTGTTCTCTGGCACCCAGAAATAATGCTCATGCCAAGCTCCTTCCAGTATCCTGTTGGCAGGCCTGGAAAGGATGTGTCCTGGTTCTTACCTGACTAATCCACTGGGAATGATGCAATAGAATACTCCTTTTCTTCTGGCTCAAGTAGATAATTTGTTCAACCTTTCACATCTAAAAAGCCCTCAATTGTAGTGGATCCCTCCCAGACAACCTTCCTAGAAAATCTCCCTACAATTTCATATCTTGAAAAACTCAGAGATTGAGTATATTACAACAACAGGCAAACAAACACTATTTTTATTTAACAGACAGAAAAATAAAAAAAAGTGCAAGAAAGTTTTCTGGTTTCTTTATTAAAGTAATGTTTTCATATATCACAATCCTGAGAGCTGTGATAAACAGTGAGTGAAAGTTTTCTCTCCTTCAGTCCTCATGGGGAGAAGAACTTGCTTTGAAACGTTATCATTGAAGCGCATGCAAGCACTGTGTAGCTCAAACTAATGCTGTAAGCTTTGTATATTTAATTCATGAAAAGGGATAGCAAAAAGAAATGTGCACTTTAAAGGACATTATCCCTTATTCTCGGAATATTTTTTTCCAAAAGCTGTTAAAACTCTGTCACAAACTGTGTGTGATCAGGAGCTATTTAATCAACCTGCCCCAGGATAGATTTTGATCAGTAATTGTAGAAATCCCACCATGATTAATAGTTTGAAGACTTCATAGAAAGTAATAGTGATGCTAAAGAAATGTAATAAATTCACACTTATTCTTAGATTTCACCTTTAAAAGCAAATGACTTTTAGACGTCTCGAAAATTCAATTATGTATCTAAGATAAGACAATGGCTGTGAGGATCCTCTCGTTCGTTCTTGAAGATTAATCACCTTCCTTGAGCGTTGCGCCTTCGGGTCAGAGTTTAGGGATTCCTGAAGCAAATATATTCCATAGGCTCAGTGTCAGCATTTTCAACACCAACCTAATTACATACTCAGTTTAGGATTCTGAATTTCAAACTATCATATTAGAAGGTACTAAATGAATATCATTGATTTCCCACATATCTAAGTGAATTCTATAATTTGCAGTTTCAAGTTTTTCTCATAATATAAAACATGTTTGAATTTATTCTTAATCATATGGGATTGACTGAAACTGGTTTTTTCTCTAAAACTATTTTGTTTTTTACAGTTTGGAATAGGTTCCCCACAAAAAGTACAGAAACTCTACACCAATTATTCACCTTGGGGTCTATTTCCTAAAGCCCCATTTCTGCAGCATAAATTGTAACAAGCCTCTTTATCAAGCTTACCATACCGCAAAATTATGGATGCTTAGAGGTATCTTAGAATATTTTTACTTAACCAGGAATTTTTTAAATGGTTCTACCACTGCCTCAAAAGTAGTGAAATAATACATCGCTAAAATGCTTCAAATAATTTTTTAATTTTAATTTAAATGTTTGCATATGGGTGTTCATTCTGCATGTATCTCTGTGCAACATGTACATGTCTGGTGCATATTGAAGCCAGAAAACACCATCAGATCCCCTGGAACTGGAGTTACAGATGATTTTAAGCCTTCATGTGAGTACTGATACTAGGCTAGAGCTGTTTGCAAGAGCTACCAGTGTTCATAATTGCTAAGCCATCTTTTCATCCCCGAAACCTTTCAAATGTTTATAGTAAACCAGACATTTGGTAAGTTTAATCATAAAAAATCAAAACAAAGCAATCAAAAATCACCTAGCAAATTTGCATTGAGCATTCCATTCGGATAACTTCTGTGCTTACAGAGAATGGTAAGATGAGGGAAACACATGGACTCTGCTCTTGAGGAACAATTCTATAATTTTCTATTACAAAAGGGTTATGATTAAGCCAGAAATGACAAATACAAGCTCAAAGAACATAGGTCCATGGCCAAGCCTATAAGGGCAAGGAAACTGACTCTATAATAATCAATTCTAAGTAGTAAAATGTTACATTGAATAGTGAGAGACAACCTTTAAGAGAAGATAGTGTTTATTATGAATTAGAAGGAAAATAACCAAGGAAAGTGAATGTTTGCTTCAAAGGCCTAGACTAAGAGAAAATTGAATATGTGACTTGAACACAGGACCAATGAGAATGTCTTATGTCATAATTCACAAGTACTCCCATGTATGGTCTATAGACCTTGTTGAAGAATTTAACCTTTGCCAGGCAGTGGTGGTACACACCTTTAATCTTAGCACTTGGGAGACAGAGGCAGGCAGATTTCTGAGTTCGAGACCAGCTGGTTTACAGAGTGAGTTCCAGGAGAGCCAGGGCTACACAGAGAAACCCTGTCTCAAACAAACAAACAAACAAACAAACAAACAAGAATTCAGTCTTTATTACAAGCATGTAGTATTATACTTGATAGTGAAAGGAAAATAGAAAAAAATAAGGAATTGAAGGATAAAAGCTTAGATTAGAATGAACAAACATGCCAATGTTGGCATCTAATGTATATAGGTCAATGACCAACTTTGTAGTTGAGTTACCCTCACAGTGCTGTCAAGGTTCTGTGGTACATAAATTGCGGGACTGTGATTAGGTGTTTCATGAATAGCATGGAAGCTCTGTTAGTAAGGAATTTAAAGGCACATGAGACTGTTTTCTATTCCATTAAGAAAAGTAGTGGCTTAACATGACTCTCTGAAGTCACTTCATTTTTATTACTCCAAATTTGTGATTCTGATAATTTCCAGAACTTCCAGTAGGTACAGCATACTGTGTAGAAAATCATGTTTTATATTCAACAAAGTTGAGTTTTGGGAAATGCAGTTGTAGAAAAGAAATGAGCATCTACCAAACCATTTAACAACAAATAGGATTAAACAATGAAATGTGACATTAGTTTATAGAAGAGATTAGTAATCTATACAGCAATATCCTAGTACAATTACACTGACCATACTGACTCTATTCTTTGCTCCCAGAGCAAATGGGTCTTATTTGTTATATTTTTCTTCCTTTTCCTCAGATGCGTCTGCTTGGCCATATGTAGTGTGGTCAAATCAGAGACTGCATGATGTGAACTTTCTTCAACGTGTGATATGTACCAGTAAACATAGAATACATTCATTAAATATTTGTAAAAAGAGAATCAACAATCGGGGAGGAAGGGGTATAAATGTTAATTAAGATATGAACATCATGAGAGAAAGATAAGTGACTGAAGATGTCTTATTTATAAGAAGACAATATGGACAAGTCGTATATAGTAACTAGGATGCAGATGTCAGACCATTCCCCCAAATTAGCAAGAAAAAAACGAAAAATAGGCTAGATTACAGGAATGAAGGAAAGTTTGATTAACCAGATTTTGTATATATATGATATAGTTTCAGGAGCCATAACAACTATAATAAGATCTTTCTCCTTCTTCTCAGTTTCTCTCTTCAGGTTGGTTTAATTAAATCCTCGACGAAGGCTATTTCTTTATCTAGATGGGAAAGAGTGACCAATCTAGTTTATCTTGGTATCTTCACCACCAAAAAAATGCCTTGAGTCTAACCCATTTAAAAATCCTCTGTGATACAATTTCATTCTGCATGTAGTTTCTTTGCCTATTCTCTGGATTAGGCTGAATGTTGGAACACCTAATACAAGAAAGAGGCTATAGAATAATAAATTTTATGTGTAATACCTACCCTAATATTTGAAATATTAAAAGTTAGTCAGGTGTAATTAAAAGCATTTAAATAGAATGATACATGTATGTATAAACGAGTATTCTAGAAGCATCATGTAGTAGCTTCTAAGATGAAGAAAGAGCCTTAGTCTTCTGCAATAGGATGGGTAGAAACATCAGTTCTCTGATTTGAAGTTTGATCTTGCAAACTTTCAGATGCTCCTTTTGCTTCCTCATGCATACTTCAATCAGAAGGACTTTTCTTAATAATTATCATTGTTTGATCTCTTTCACTAGCTATCTTTTGCCGAACAAAAAGCCTCTCACCCCTCAACTTGGCATAAAAGCCCCGATATAATGAATCCCAACTCAGAATTTTAACTTTTCTCCCCATGATTCTCTTATACCTCTGCCATACTTAACTATTTATCAAGAAAAACTTTGTTTTATATTTCCTGTCCTTTACACAAATGACTTCTCTTGTCTGAAGTATCCAGATTCTACATAGGCATATATTTCTTTGAAACACCCTGAGTTTTATCACATTCACATTGCCTCAAATTTTAATCAATTTCTGATCCCTAGAAGTCTAACACAAATTCTATGATAATGTAAACAGTAAGGGATTACAACAAACATCTCTTCATAAATATTTATTTAATAATTGTCCCACTTCATTAAAATGAGAGTAATCAATTCATTGTATAGGAAAGGAAAAATAAAGGTAACAATTACATTTAAGTAATAGTCAACAAAGCTTAACATATATTTGACCAAGATCCAATTAAATCACCATAGATATTACATGTAATTCATTAAAAATAATGTGCTCACTTTTTAAATGTTTTATTCCTATTTTATCTGAAAATATCTAATTATAGAAGTCTTTATTATTTCTTTTATAATAAATTCCAAAAAAGAATTTTCTCATAGCTAATATATAATAGCGCATATTTTGTTCACTTTTATAGTACAGGGATTTTTAATACTATCTTTAAGTAAGTTTTCCATAAAAAGAAAATAAAAGTAATTTTATTATTTAACATCTTAAGTTAATTAATATACATGGAATATCAAACTGGCTAATAGTAGTATTGCAATTCTTTTATTTCATATGCCCAAGCTACAGCTGTGCTGAATCAGTGCAATCTAAAAATATAAGTACTGTAAGTATATATTGAAGAAGACTCTAGAATGAATATTAAGGCAAAAAATAATATTTCTTTGTCATTAAAGTCACTTTATTTTATTATTTTTCTTTCTTATAATGCTAGAACCATTGTCTCCTTTCATATCTAGCATAGAAATCATGTTTGTTTAAAACAGGAAAATCTTAATGCATATTATAGTTTCTATTTTTTACAGTTAAAATGTAATTTATAAGTATAATACCAGGCTTCCATTATTTTGGTTAGTCATCTTCTTATTGAATATTCTGTTTGCCTTAGTTATGACAAGGTCTTCTTTAAAATATTGCCTTATTTTACTTCATGTGTATATGTGTGTCTGCCTCAGTGTATGTATGGGAAGCATGTGTATGCAGTGCCTGTGGAGGTCACAGGAAGTTTGGATTCCCTAGAATTCAATACATAGGTAATTATGAAACATTATGTAAATTCCAAGAACTGAATCCAGGTCATCTTCAAGAACAGTAAGTGCTCTTAACCTCTGAGCCATCTCTCCAGAAACCATGATGAGGCCTTAATAAGTAGTGGCACCAACTTACTTTCAGCATCACTACTCAGCTCGTGTGTCATTGCCCAACATTTCGAATGCTCTCTTTGATGTCTCTGCCATCATCTTCCACCCCTCAGCCCATGCACATGCCAAAATCTCAAGTAGATTCCTTCTCAGTTTGATTACTGGAATTGCTAGAGAGAAAAATACACAACTGAGTGAGAGCAATTAGGCCTTTCTAATTTCAGTTGAGTCAACTAATAAGAAATTCATTGTGCATTTTCACTGTATTGTATAACAATACATGTAATTTTTATTTAGTTCATGCAATTCATGAACTAAATAAAAAACTCAGGAGTAATCTTCAGATTTTACCAGACATATTTTAATTCTTTCAAAAGAATCTCCAAGTAAATAAACAAGAAACAAGGTA
>LR749982.1:309628-501711 GCA_902729485.2 Mus minutoides | reverse complement strand
TGTGTGTGTGTGTGTGTGTGTGTGTGTGTGTGTGTGTGTGTGTGACATCAGAAGAGGGTATTGATTCCCCGGGAGCCACTACTATTTGGTTAATATTCTTAACTGTTGAGATCTTTCTCCAGCCCCAGAAATAATAGTTGTTTTATGGAACTTCAGTTGATTATATTGGGTTTGTATATGTTCTTTCATTGTGAATTAATTTAACCAAAAAGCAAATCTACCATTGTTTTTACTGATTTTTTATTTAACTTCATGATGCTTATAGATGGGTTTCTACCCTACTTGAATTAGGTATGAAGATAAAGCTTGGCAGTTTTTCCTCTGCTGATTCTTTCATCCATCTGAACAAATACAGAAAGAATTGATAATGCAAAACATATTCTCCTATCAGTCATAGCCATTGAAAACTAACTTATTTTAAAATAAGGTGGCAAAGCCTAATTTGATTGTTGATTTTTCTTTCTAATTTCAATAAATTTATGAATGAAGTCCTGTGTTATAATTTATCAAATTAAATGAATACACACTTAGATTAATTTACTTCTTTGTCTCACTTTTATGGTCCTTCCCTTCTTACTGCATTTCCATTCTTCCTATTTGCTAGTTTTTACTTAAGTTCTTGTTTTAAAAATACTTGCCCCATATATATGCACATGTGTTATAAGATTCTTCAACTTCAATTCCAGCCCCCATCCCATACAGACCCCCAAAATTATCATGTCAACTGACACAAACATAATTTGACTATGGAATGGAGATAGGTTGAAGTTTGAAGTTTTTGTAGATGTTAAATATGTTTAGGGTAGTCAGAGCCATCATTAATTGTATGTTAGGGGGATAGAAGGTTGTCTTTTGTTTTAGGAGTTGGGCCTTTAAGGCTTGATGTATTCTTTCTATTATTCCTTGGCTCTGAGGGTTGTGGGGAATTCCCACATGATGGGCAATTTTCCAGCAAGATTTTGAATTGGGAGCAAGTGAAGGCAGGGCCATTATCACTTTTTATCTGTCGAGAAATTCCCATGATGGCAAAGGTGGAGAGCATATGGTGAATTAACCTTTTTGAGTTTTCACCTGTTTGGGCTGTAACACATATAAAATGTGAGTATGTGATGAAAACATAGATACTATCTACAGAATTGGGGAATATGGGTGACATCAATTTGCCATAAGGTATTGGACTTAATGTCTCAGGGATTGGTGGCCATCATTTGTAAAGCTGGGGTGGTAATGAGGGATGCACAGAGGAGCATGTCTTTATTATTCTTTGGAGTTGTTCAAGAAGGATGTGGGGGAAGTGTACATGAAGCCCCTTTATATTTGTGTGTGTATGAGAATGAAATTGGTCTGCTTGTTCAGTGGAGGCCATGAATGCCCCTGTTGAGGTGGTTTGGTCAGCAAGTGCATTTCCCTCAGATAAAGGACCTAGTATGGGACTGTGAGATTGGACATGCTGAATGTAGATGGGGGAGGCTCTTTCTTGTATGACAGTGGATATCTGTATGAGTAGAAGGGAAAGTAGGTTAGAGTATAGTTTGACAAAGGACCTTGACAACCAGGAGAGCAAATTGACAGCATATATACTGTCTGAAAAGAAGTTAAAGGGGCCCTTGACTTCTTTTAGAGCTAGATAGATGTTACAAAATCCTTTGTATTGGGGGTAATGATGGGGCAGCCCTTTGAATCAGAGGATAGGGGGTTAATCCTCAGGAAAACAGTATATTACTGCTGCAACTCCCTTCTTTCCCCCATCAATAAATATTGAGGGGGTTCCCACTATGGGCCCTTTTGAGATTAGTTTTGGGGCAGTCATCAAAACAGAGGGAAGGCAAAGGACCATTTTTCATCAGAATAATGGTTGTCAATTTGTCCTGGGAATCCTATTCAGCAAAGCAGGAGTGATTTTTGATTAGCCACTGAATGTCAGAGGAGAAGGGGGTGACAAGACTGTCAGGTTATTTCCCTAGGGTTTGCAGAGCTCTATCCCTGCCATTTTTAATCATACTAGCAAGTGCATCTACCTCATTTAAAATTAAGCATGCACTACCCATCAGGGTATGGAGCCATTCCAGCATGCTCTGAGGTTGATAAAGGGCTCCCACAAGTGTAGGGGGAGGAGTTAAAGATGAGGAGCTTATAGGTTTTGTTGGGTAATGCCTAGCAAGAGCCACATCTTTTAGGGCTGCATTGACAGAATTTAGAGCTTGGACTGCCTCCAGGGACAGTGTTCTCAGGGAGGAGGGACTTTGTCTCCTTTCAGGAGGTTGAAGAGGGTTTGAAGGGTGCTTGTAGGAAGGGGGAGTCAGGGCCGAAGCCAACTGAGGTTGCCAACAAAGCTCTGTAGGGAGGCATGAGGGAAGGAAAGGGTGGGTTTGAGGGGGTATATTGAAGTAAGGGAGATCTCTAATCCTAAAAATACAATGGGCAGAATAAGTTGGATTTTATGTGGAGCTATTTCAAATCCTTTGGCAGATAGGGGAGATATTAACTGGTGCTTAAGTTGGGAGGGGGAGGGAAGGGGGAGGGGGAGGGGGAGGGGGAGGGGGAAGAGTCTCTCCATACTAATATATCATCCGTATAATGATATATATTGAGTCCTTTGTCTAAATAGGGTTTTAATGCAGTGGCTACAGCCTCCTGACAAATGGTTGGACTGCTAGCAATTCCCTGCGGGAAAACAGTCCATTCATATCGTGAGACTGGGCCAGAGTTGTTAATGGTGGATACTGAGACTGCAACAAGTTCGCAGTTTCAGAGGGAAGGGGAAGAGGGATGAAAAAAAAAGCAGTCTTTTATGTCTATTGCTAATAGGGGAACATTGGCAGGGATGGCTGAGATATGGGGTAGCCCTCTTTGTTGCCAACCCTAGACTCACATGGTTTTGTTAATTGGCCTCAAATCTTGTAATAATCTCCATCCCACTGAGCTCTTTTTTGTTGCAAACACGGGGGTATTCCATGGAGGGGAGGAGGTGTTGTAGCAACAGCTGTTCTTCTACCAGCTGTGTGAGGGCTCTAAGCTTCTCCCTTGAAGGCCACTGTGGGACCCAGATGACTTCATGGGAGAGCCAATCAAGGCAGGGAGTACTAAATCTAACAGTGGTCCCTAGAATTGGAGGTCATTTGCAGGAGGGTTTTTAGGTTCTCCTTGGACATTATTTTCTTTATAGGTAGTGTTCTCTATGGTAATGTGATCTCTTTCTGGTTGACTTGTAAGATATTTAAGATATCTCTCCTTAGAAGACTGATGGCTACTTGAGACACTAGGCACCTCATGAAGCCAGTAGCTCCATCTAGGTCTTCCCACCTATAGGTCCTTTTGGTAATGAATGTGTGAGAAGTAACCCCTATGCCTAGGAGCTGGGGCCCAGGAAATAGGGATCTCCTGCGATCTTAAAATTGTCCTGTCTGCTCCAGTATCAATAAGACACTTGAATAGTTTATCATCTATTTTAGTGGTTCAATTTTGGATGGGAGCCTTCTGAGATGATGGACACCCATAACGTTTCTTTTTTTTTCTTTTTTTCTTTTTTTTTTTTTCACTTTTTAAAAATTTATTATTAGAGAGTTTCTTCATTTACATTTCAAGTGTTATCCAAAAGTCCCCTAACGTTTCTATGGAAGTAGTTATTCCTCTTACTGTCAGCTCTGAGGGCTTCCCCAGCAGTAAGAGTTTAAAGGCTCTAGTGGTTTACCATACTTACCACATACATCAGTACAGTATCTCTTCCAGTAGAAACCTTCTCTGCAGTGGGGACAGATTTTCTTAGTGGGATTAGAATCTGTTATGGGGAGAGAATTTTGTGGGCATTTATTCCTCCAGTGCCATGCCTGTCCATATTTGATGCAGATTCCTTCTGTTTTTATGGCTGCTACAAATTCCTGAGCCACGGATATAATCTGTTGTGATGAGGTTCCTATATCTCTGGTTGCCACAATCCACTTATTGTGATGCTCCTTCTGGAGATCCTGGCAAGCAAGTCTGAATTCAGAGGTCATACCTTCCCATACAATGGATTTAAGAAGAAGGTCTCTGGCTGTGGAGTTGGGAATTTTTCTTTCTAGGCTCATTTTAGTTCTGAGAATAAAATCCAATAAGGGTTCTCTGGGCTTTTAATGGAAAGAGAGCAGGGAGGAGGTGGAGTCTTGTGACACTGAGTCTATCCCAAGCTTGGGCTGCACAGAGGCAGACATGCTCATAGTACCCTACTGGCTGAGTTGCCTGCTGTGCTCCAGTAGAAGTCTGGCCAAAGAATTCAATAAAACCCCATGGGGTGTTGCCTCTGTTCCAGTTTTGCCTGACTTGTTGACAGCATTCATCTCAAAATAAGACTTCTCATTCCAAAAACATTGGGTCACGGAGGGAAGAACAACAAAAAATCTCTCCAATCTTGGGTGTATTTTAGTTGGCAATATGGCTCCGTAGGAGAGATTTTGTCCAGGGTGCATGGATGCTGTCTTCCTTCACTGCCTGCCTGAGTTCTTTTAAGTCTGAGGCCTAGAGTGGGTACCAGTTAAGGGGTTTATTTTGACTGGGGTTGATATTACCAAGAATGCTTGAGCAGTTTACGTTTCTAGTTCCGTATCAGACTCCTGAGTACCACGGGAGGTGGGGTTAGCTTTTGCAAGAGAGTCTTGAAAATTACAAAGTTGTTGGGTGGTATATGATTCGGAGTAAGGGACTACAGAGTTAGGTGGGGCTTTGAGTTTTGAAGCTATTTTACTTTTACAGCTTGGAGAAGGGGGAGGAAAGATACCTCTTTCTGGTTGGATGGGAGGAAGTAAAGTAAGGGAAGATGCTAGTGGTAGCTGCTTTGGTGTTTGTTTGTTTGTTTGTTTGTTTGTTTTTTAATAGAGCCTTGCCCTATTAAAGGGGCTAGAGGAGCAGATGATTTATTTAGTGTTTCCCTCTGAGGCATAAAGAGGTGGGTAGATGGACTTTATTTCCCTTATTAGTTGGGTAAGGACTGTGAGATCTGAGATGGAGGGTTTTTAGGACCTTGATCTTTGGGTTTATCTGACTGTAGCTCAGGAGCTGTGTTGCTATCAGCCTGTCCTATTTTAGACAATCCTATGCCTTGCCAAATTGCAGCTAAAATCGGCCAAAAAATCACGGGAGGGTGTTTTTCCTTCTCAGGTATCTGTTTTTGATAAGAGAAGCTCCTCAGAGCCATGAGTCCGGGCTATAAATATTATCATTGGCCATGCATAGTGCTATCTGAAGAACTTCCTCCCAAAACAAGGAGGCTTGTTTTTTGGCTATGTTTATTCCATGGTATTTTAGTAGGGCACATATTTCCCTGGCCTAGGGCGACTTTTTATGTGATGATGAGTTGGCCTATTTGGCTTTGGGGAGAAATTCCACAGAGGTCCAAGAACAACGCTAAGCCTTCCTGAAGATTTAAGAACTGGCAGCTGCCCTGTGGCTTTTAAGTGACTGCTGTGTTACCAGGTTTTCTTTTTGTTTAAGGAGAAGTTAGATAGAGTCTTTGCCAATGCCTGTTGTGAGCTGTTGGGGTTTAGACAAAGGCCAGAGGCACCTTCAGCCAACACCAGAGTGGCTCTGGCCAGGAAGCTTTAGTTGCCCCTTTAGCTTGTCCAAATCCATGTGATGGTGCTAACTGGAAGTGTGATGGTGCTAACTGGAAGCACAGTGGGAAAAGACAGATTCATTGTCAGATTGATTGGGAAGGGGGGCGTCGGCTCACCTTCCCATGGTATTGGGTATCTGTTCCATGTATATGTGTTGCTGTTCAAGCCCCATGTTGGTCCCTGCTAAGATTCTGCTCCTCTTGTAATTACCCTACAGGTTTATCCCCACAAAAGAAAAGGAAAGTGCCTGCTGTCACTGAGACAGTGCCATTTCCTGTGACCTGCAGACAACAAACCTGCCTTTCTCCAGACATCTCATCTGACTCCTGAGACACACACTGAGATCCAGAGATGCACACTGAGGCCCACAGAGGACAGACTTGGGACCTTCCAGCTAGAGATGAGCTCTTTTACCAAAGTCAAATGGCTACTAAACTTGGGGGAAGTTACATGATAGTAAGGAAAACATGTCTATCTAGATTAATCAAATGCTGTTTAAAACTGCTGTTATTACCCTCAAACACTACTACCCCATGGAACATTTAATTGATTCAATAATTCCTTGCCTTCTCAATCCCCACACTTAACCTCTTCTCCTCCCCCCACCCCCTTACCACTATGGCTTAGTTGTGTTACCCCTTGGGCCTGTATAGTGTTTTCTTTTGAAAATTTTCACTGCAAATGACACAGTCACTCCAGTGACCCCTCCCTTTTAAAAAAGTAAAAGGTGGAGTTGTGAGACTGTGAAAGGCAGCCTGTTTTCTGATTGAGCTAGATTTAAACCCCAAAGACTCAGCAAATAACTCTGCAAGGTATGGAAGGCCGGTTTGACATGCTCCCAGTTACTAGGCTCCTGACACGATGCCCTAGTTTCATAATTCTGTGGCCATCAGTCACGTAGGGCAACACCCCAGGCTCCTAGTATTCTGCCTGGACTCCACCCCCACAGTTACCTGGCAACAGCCAGGTAGGTCTGGTCCACTATAAACCAGTCTGTTTGCCCCCTCCTTCCTCTCTTACTCCTGCTTCCTGCTTATTTCTCTCTTGCCCTCTTACTCTCCCTCTTTCCACATTCCCTCCCCCTCTCTCTCTACATAGCCATGTTTGGCCTCTACTTCCCTACTCTCTCCCTCTCTCTGCCTTTCTATAATAACACCATTAAACCATGGAATGTCTCAGCAGGATCTGCCCTGCTGGAGCAATGGAACAGGTCTTTCTCTAAAGATCCATGCATCTAATCTCACAAGGAAGGCCTCCCTGCACTTCCAGCCACCGCATCCACCAAACAACCTGCCACTGAGCAAGCCAGAGATACTTTCCTCTCCGTAGGAAACATTCTGAGTGCTCTCGTCCCTGACTTTTTCTCTTTGGCTCTGGGCCAAAAGCTCACCAGAAGCCAGTGGTGGCACATGCCTTTAATCCCAACACTTAGGAGGCAGACACAGGCAGATTTCTGAGTTCAAGGCCAGCCTGATCTACAGAGTAAGTTCCAGGACAGCTGGGCCTATACAGAAAATCCCTATCTCAGAAAACAACAAAACAAAACAAGCCCACCTGAAGGCCCCTATTCCATTCTCAGCTCTTCCATGGCATTCAGCAAGCATCTGCTGCCAAGAGCTAGAACCTGCCATTCCTGGCCTCCATGCAGGCCCAGGGACCCTGAGCCAATCCCAACACCTGCCTGGCAGTATCTGTGTGGGGTGCACACAGTCAAACTCCCTGTGTCTACCTCATTTAGTGGCCTGAGCCCTGGGCCGGAAGAGGGGCACTATTTTAACTCACATCCTCCCTTCCTTTTCCTCCCTCCAAACCATCCTCTGTTCTCGTTCAAATTAATGGCTTCCTTTTATTATTTGGAGTTACATGTATATATGTACTACATACATATATATTCGTAAACACAACTTGGTAAACCATTTCTCCTGTTCTCAGCATTCTCTAGTTGCCTGTAATTCTTTATGTATGGTTGATGCCTTCTGGTCTTTCACCATCCACATTAGCATGTTTATTATTGTTGCCCTTGTTCATCACATGGTTAAAGTAGTCATGTTGATGACATCATGAACATAATTTACACCACTTTTAGGAGGCAATCTCGCACATATACAATAACTTTTCTGGAAAAGGTATCATGTAGTCATGAAGTGTAATGCTATGCATTAACTGAAAATAAGAAATCTCCAATTGGTGAAGTAAAATGGATAAACCTCACAGATAGAACTTTGTCAAAGACCAAGAGAAAAGAATAGGCTGTGTGGTGTTATTTACACAAATTTTGATCTGGCCATATAAATATTTGCTCATAAAGTCAACACAGTGATGACTTTTAGATGTGGCAATGAGAGTAACAATAAGAAAATCTATTCTGAGAGGTTAGATAACATTTTCAATCTTTATTTATGTGATAGGGACTCAAGCATGTCCATTTTATAAGATTTCATTGAGCTATACATTTAATTGAATATATTATGTAACATACTTCAATAAAGTATTTCTCAAAAGGAAAGATCTGTAATATTTACCTAGGAAATTAGCAGATGCCTAACTGAATTAGGGAGTGCACTTTAATGTTAAATTGTCGCGCGCCTACCCCGTCCAGCAGGAATAAGACTCACGACAACCAGATTTCTCCTCAGGACAGTTTACTCAGGAACTTGACGTGGCTAATGGTGCATGACGAATGGCAAAATGCCGGCCCAGAGCCTCCCCGGAAGCAGCTACTTAAGCCCTGTCCTGGCCAATCAACNAGCTGCCCGTGGCTCTCGCGAGACTACCCCAGGTGCTCTCGCGTGACTACACCAGGCGTTCTCGGGCTCAAGATCAAATAACAGCTGACACAACCTAGAAAAGCTGAATCGGTCGAGTCGAGCGGTTGAATGGCTCCCTACATTAAATGGTGAGATTTTATTAAAGAAAATGTATAATTTTGAAAAATATACATCCTAGCAAAGTAGCAGACATTGATCATATTTCCTGGCAAGTTGTGGTAGTTTATGTTGTAATGGTTTCACACTGCTAACGAAGATGGAAATAACTCACTGAGCAAGGCATACACAATGAAGTATATGCAGCAATAAAAACAATGCTCTTAAAAGTTATAAAATTCATACCTTCCCACAGAGTCTGAATGCAAGATGACTGTTGCCCACTTTGTCACAGTCAGAGGGTACGAGGAACCAAACACACTAACTTATACATGGAATGACTACATAGGAAAATCATATTTACCCAATCAATTCTCCAGCATGCAAAACCTAAGTTTTCTTAAGACAGCAGCTGAACCTTTCAAATAATTTGATTATTCTTTCATTTTCTATGAAGACTGAAAATATTTTCAAAGAAAGACACTTATTCTTTGAAATGTACCCCTTACTCATTATTTCTTCAAACACAAGCAATGCTAGATTAATTTAATCTACCATATTTATCATTTCAATTAAAATTAAGCCCAACCTTTGGTTAGAGGTAAATTCTATGTTTGTTACAAACTCTAAAATGGTCAATTATATATAATGTTCCTAAAATAAAATCATTTTCTTGCCTATCAAAAATTTGTTATGACATATTTAAGAAGCAGACTATTAACTACAGTGAGGCTGTGTTCTTATGAGCAACCTGCATTAGGCAATGAGTTAAGAGAAAATTAACTAGTGTAACTCCTAGTCCTTATATAGTTAGGGCATCTTAGCGAAAAGGAGTAATACAAAATTCTCTTGCCCGTCCTGTTTATTCTAATAATGTACTTTTAACTGCCTGAGGAAATTTGGTCTGTGTTCCATCCTGCAATTCATGAACTAACGTATATAAAATTCAATGAAGTTCAGGCTTACATCCAATATTCAGATTTATAGCATCAAAGCTGTACTGTTACCATAAGCTGTAGTAATTTTTTAGAACTAAAAATCTGTTTCTTAATTTATAACAATTATTAATTATATTCAAATGTATCCCATCTATATTGCAATACATCAAACATCTAAAATTATACATAATTGACATTCTCATATCAGAAAAATTCAGATTTTAGGGTTGGGTTTGGAATAAATATAGTAGAAAAATTAACATTTGGTTGTATCCTAAACTTAATTTGTATTGTTATAAAAGAAGAAATTGAGCTGAGAGAAATAGCTTAGATGTATGGTATCTTTATGTTTGTCTGAATTATTGAAGGTTCTTGGACTAATGCTTAGCACTCACACCTGCGATTGTGTGGCACGCATGCACACACACACACGCTCACACACACATACACATACACACACACACATACACACACACAGCAAGAGGAGTGTATGTGAGGGTTGGGTGGGGGGAGAAAGGATATAATTATAATAGAATGTCAAAAATAAAAGAAATGATTTAAAGTATTTTGAAAATCTTCAACTTTATATGAAATGTAAATTAAACAACCCTCTTGATGGTATAATAACTATGGAAATGAATTTTTGCTTCCTCAAAAAGCTAGATGCAGAACTCATGTTTGACGCAGTTGTGTAATTCCTGGGGATATACTAAGAAGACCCTGGATAACCCTTCAGAGATTCTTGGTCACCCATGTTCATTGCTGCTCTATTCCCAGTAATTAGGGACTGTAATCAGCCTAGGTATTCATCAAATGATGAATGGATAATTAAAATAAGCTACATATAGACAATAACATTTTATTCACCTGTAAAAAGAAGTGAAATTATAAAACTTATAAGTAAATGGATAAAAGTAGAAAACTTTACCCTGAGAAATGTAACCCAAAGTCAGAGTGTAAATGTCACATGTTTTCTCATATGTGAATCCCAGCTTCAAGTCTTGGAATTTGCATGTTTAACCTGGAATTCTATTAGAAGTGTGGACACTGGAAAAGTGCCATTGGTGTGGAGTATGTCTTTTTTTTTTCCAATTTTTATTAGATATTTTCTTCATTTTCATTTCAATGCTATCCCGAAAGTCCCCTATACCCTCCCCCGCCCCCTGCCCTGCTCCCCTAACCACACACTCCCACATCTTGGCCCTGGCGTTCCCCTGTACTGGGGTATATAAAGTTTGCAAGACCAAGGGGCCTCTCTTCCCAATGATGGCCAACTAGGCCATCTTCTGCTACATATGCAGCTAGAGACATGAGCTTTGGGGGTACTGGTTAGTTCATATTGCTGTTCCACCTATAGGGTTGGAAACCCCTTCAGCTCCTTGGGTACTTTCTCTAGCTCCTCCCTTGGGAACCCTGTGTTCCATCTAATAGCTGACTGTCAGCATCCACTTCTGTGTTTGCCAGGCACTGGCATAGCCTCACATGAGACAGCTATATCAGGGCCCTTTCAGGAAATCTTTCTGGAGTATGCAATAGTGTCTACTTTTGGTGGCTGATTATGGGATGGATCCCGGCTGCAGCAGTCTCTGGTTGGTCCATCCTTTTGTCTCAGCTCCACACTTGATCTATGTGTGCTTTGTTCCTAATTCTAAGAAGGGGCGAAGTGTCCACACTTTGCTCTTCATTCTTCCTGAGTTTCATGTGTTCTGAAAATTGTATTTTGAGTAATCTAGGTTTCTGGGCTAATATCCACTTATCAGTGAGTACATGTTATGTGAGTTCTTTTGTAATTGGGTTACCTCACTCAGGATGATACCGTCCAGATCTATCCATTTGCCTAGGAATTTCATAAATTCATTGTTATTAATAGCTGAGTAGTACTCCATTGTGTAAATGTACCATATTTTCTGTATCCATTCCTCTGTTAAGGGACATCTGAGTTCTTTCCAGCTTCTGGCTATTATAAATAGGGCTGCTATGAACATAGTAGAACATGTGTCCTTATTACCAGTTGGAACATCTTCTGGATATATGCCCAGGAGAGGTATTTCAGGATTCTCCAGTAGTACTATGTCCAATTTTCTGAGCAACCACCAGACTGATTTCCACAGTGGTTGTACAAGGTTGCAATCCCACCAACAATGGAGGAGTGTACCTCTTTCTTCACAACCACGCCAGCATCTGCTGTCACCTGAATTTTTTATCTTAGCCATTCTTACTGATGTGAGGTTGAATCTCAGGGTTGTTTTGATTTGCATTTCCCTGATGATTAAGGATGTTGAACATTTTTTTCAGTCTTAAGGGAAGGAGATAATAGAGATCATGAGCCTGGAAACAGGAAGAATTTAGGGTGTGGTGAATTTAAATATGGATCAGCATGCAGTATGAGGGGCATGAAGGGGTGAATGTTAACTAAAAGAGAGGATATATGGGAAAGTCTTATGGAAACTTACTACTCTTTGATCCAATAAAAAGTTGTAAGTAAAACTATGCAAAACCCTAGGTACACGAATTATTATTCAGAATGGCTGCAGAAACCTAGCCCACAAGCAACACAGGCTTCTCTAACTCTTGATTAGCCAGAAGAACTAATTGGTAAGAAACTATTTTGAAGATATCACATACCTCGGTTGAAAAGAAATTAAGCTCAAACTGAGGTGGAAGCTTCCTTCCTGCTGATGAGCTGCCATAGTGATATAATGTGCTATACAGACTATATGAAAAGAGGCCAACATGACCTAGCATCCAGGTTACTTATCATACTAAGCTTCTAAATACAAAGCATGATATACCATGCTCCTGAGTATTTAAAGAAGTCAGAATCCTGAATTCTAAAGTCATGTGGGTAGATGGTAGCTGGCCTGAGGTAAGTCTCCATTCTTCACGTTTTCTATGTTTTCTATGCATAGAGACACTGGTGTTATGAGCACTCACCATCTGACCCAAGGTAATGTGCTAACCAACCATCAATAGGCTTCTCCTATATAAGTAGGTGTCCACTTGCAATAAAGCTGATGATGTTTCCTGAAATCATATCCAGAGTGGTTTTTTTCCTCACCTTTTACCAACCCATAAACATTGTTGTCTTGTAGTAGGGGCCCTAGTAACTATGTCACCAGATTTTCGGAGTAGAAAACCTATCAAGCCTTTATGATAGCATCTTATGAACCTTCCAGACAATAAGCCTACATTAGACTGGGCCTATAAATAGTCACTCATAGGTAATGGGAGAGCTAATGGGTCCCTATCCTTACCTGCTATAATATTGACTACTGATAGATTCTTCAGGAGGGTCAGTCATCAACTTTTGTCATTTACCCATTGAGGAGAATACTACGTTCCAACAGATAAACTCAAGCCCATAGTCACACAGATAGATGATCCTGATTAAACTTTACATGAACAAAAAGAAAAAAAACCAAAACAACAAAAATGTCATGAATGTGAGAAAGCCACTTGAAGGAGAGTTGGAGAGGGATCAAAGATAGATGGTTACAATAATCAGAATGAGTTTAATACACATAAAATATTTAAAAGAATAAGTTCAGTAGAAGATATGGTAAGATTATATATTAACCTAAGATCAACTTAAGATCTATTTATTATAAGTAGCCACCTTTTTATAAGCAATTTCATATATCCGTGATAAAGAGATAGTCAGTACAATCTCTTTGATTTAATGTAGTTTGATATTGAAATTATGTTTTAAATAGTTTGCTTTGTTATAGTCAGTTTTCCAAACATATTGGCAATATTAGAAAGGGAATATTTCTGGTGTTAAATTATATCTCCCCTATTGGGAACCTTAAAATTACTTCATGAAAAAATTCTATGTGATCTGCTACTTCCCTTACTTGACTTAAAAATATATTTAGTTAATGGTCTACTGTGTTTTTTTGTTGCTATGATACAATACTGACCAAAAGCCCCTAAGGGATAAGAAAGGGTTTACAATCTAGCAGTTAGAAAAGTCAGGGCAGAGTCTCAAGGAGAAACTCAGAGACAGGAGCAGAAGTAGAGACCAAGGAGGAATGCTGCTTCCTGGCTTTGTTGCCCTCCTTGTATGAGACAAGACCACCTGCCTAGGGTTGGACACTGTCTAGAATGTCCATGTTCATTATCGCTAAGAACAGACTTTAAAAGAAAATCTAATATTTTAATTCAATAAGCATCCTTCAAACATACAATTTAATTTAACTATAGGAAGGGGTTCTAATATAATATATGCAATAATTCCTTTTATAGTCTAGTGCTTCTAGTTTGTTTGTGTTTGTATGCAGATGTGTGTATGTGAGTTCCTCATGTATATAATTTCAATTTGAGGGCATTGTAAATATTATAGGCACACTAAGGTTGGGACAATGTCCCTATTCTGTTGTTTGCTTCTTATTTACCAGGATAAGCAATAAACGAAAACAATGTCAATCAATCATGGTATGACTTCATGATACTTTCCTTCATGTTACCATGTCTCTTGATACTGCCATTTGTGGAATATGGTAAGGCTTGAGGGAGGGTACCTAGAGGGAAGGAAGAAAGTGATTTAATTCTATTTTAATTTAAATGTGCTAAATGCAATTTAGCAATTATGCAAATTAACAATTTATGCAAATTAACAATTAAATCATCATCATCATCATCATCATCATCATCATCTTGATGGTCAACAAAAACAGTACATTCTCTTGGATAAAATGCAGAATGGTAAATGGTGAAGTATGCCTTTAATGCCAACACTCAGGAGACAGGGTCAGATGTATCTCCATGAGTTCAAGGCTTGCCTTTTTTATATAGTGAATTCTAGGCCATCCGGGGGTATACACTAAGACACTGTGTTAGAAATATCCTAAAATTTAAAAAATGAGAAAATGGTACAATTAGGAATAGAAGCATGGAACACAGTAGTACAATTGAGTCTGGAGCTGATAGATGAAATATAAAGGAGGCCCTGGAAAGTCTGGCTGTGTACAGACTACTCAAGAGATCAGAATAATTACACGTGGTAGTTAGTTTTCTATTTTTAAGTTTTCTCTTTCAAATGACCATTCATTTTAATTATCACAACAAGCAGTGTTTATCCTACATTCAATCACTTTTCCTATAATTTGGGCATCATTCAATGATTAAATTCAAGGCAAAGTTCTTTTTATTAGACATCATGACAGATAATATTATATAAACCACAGTTTGGGAAACACCAATGCTTGCTTTTAATTGGTGAAAAAGTTGTATTCTATTTCCATTTCAACAAGGAAGTATGCAGAGTTAACAAAGACAACTCTCATATCTCTGGTATAATCTACAATGTATACATCTTAAAATAGTTTCCATATAGATGAAGCTCCTTAAATTATGCTGTAACCCATCCCTCTGGAGTCTTGTGCAGTTTAAGAAATACTGGCATTGACATATGAAATGGACAGATAATGCAAAAAACAAAAAAAAAACAAAAAACAAAAAAAATAACAAAAAACAACCCTCAGTTGGTAAGATAGGTTCACCTTCTGCACCCATCAATCATATCACAAAATCTGTCAAAAGGAAGCATATTTTCTTGCTTAAGTTTCACCTCCACACACTCTACAGGAAGTGTTAAAAGCCAATATAAATCCCCAAAGTGAAGACGAATAAAGATAATGATGACTGTAGTCTCATTAATTAGCCTCTAAATAGTATATTAAACTCTGTTGCAATGTTGGTTTTGGAAAGAAATAGCCGTCTGGATATCTTTATTGTTTCAGAGAAGAGTGTTTATTTTGAAGTCTTAGAGATCTAGAGTATCACATTTTAATTTTTAGCATGCTATTTGCCACCATATACTCGTTGCTTCCCCAGTGCATCTCTTTAACCAATCTTTATCTTAAATTGTCTGCTTCTTCTAAATTTTCTACTTCTTTTCCTCAACTCCTGTACTGACAAAACTCAACACTGAAAGGGGCTATAAGCAAATTTAGAAGGCAAGATCCAGTGATTCACACATTTAATTCATGTTAGTTTATATAGTTCTATACAGATGGAAATATTCTCCAGCATTAAGAGGCAATTCAAGAAACACTAAGGACAGAATTTAGTGCTGAGGAAGAAAGTGTTTAAACAGAGTAGATAAAAGGGTTTTCTTCACTTACCACATTCTTCTGATGACATAGTTTTAGCAACTGAAGTGAGATATAGAACTTCACTTTATATATATTACACATATATATACACACATACATTATACATATGTGTGTGTATTTATCTCTTTCTCTCTCTCTCTCTCTCTCTCTCTCTCTCTCTCTCTCTCTCTCACACACACACACACACACACATACACATATGTACACACACATATGAGTTTCTCTGTGTAGCCCTGGCTGTCCTGGAACTTACTCTCTAGACCAGGTTGGCCTTGAACTGCCCGACTTTCACTTAATATTTAAAAAGTGAAATAAGATACAGTTCCTTTTTTATGCTTTTTTTATTAGATATTTTTTATTTACATTTCAAATGCTATCCCGAAAGTTCCCTATACCCTCCCCCTGCCCTGCTCCCTACCCAACCACTCCCACTTCTTGGCCCTGGCATTCCCCTGTACTGGGGCATATAAAGTTTATAAGACCAAGGGGCCTCTCGTCCCAATGATGGCTGACTAGGCCATCTTCTGCTACATATGCATCTAGAGACATGAACTCTGGGGGTACTGGTTAGTTCATATTGTTGTTCCACCTAAAGGGTTGTAGACCCCTTCAACTCCTTGTGTAATTTCTCTGTCTCTTCAATTGGGGGCCCTGTGTTCCATCCTATAGTTGACTATGAGCATCCTCTTCTGTATTTTGCCAGGTACTGGCATAGCCTCACTGGAGATAGTTATATCAGGGTCTTTTCAGCAAAATCTTGCTGGCATATGCAATAGTGTCTGGGTTTGGGGGCGTTGCTAAAATGATGTTATCAGTAAAATGAGATAAGTGAAGTATGAATATATGGCACTCTGTAGATACATTATCTAGAGCATATATAGATATTACATGCACACTGTGTAATAGAGCAACCACAAGGAAGACACACAAAAACGTAAACTTGAAGACAATGTAGATGAATAAAATCTTATTCTAAAAAATAAAAATAAACACATCCACATTTATGAGAGATAACTAAAACAGTCCCAAGAGGAAATTTTATGACATTTGATAAATGAGTAGTAAAAAGGACTAAACCTGATCCCATAAGGACTTGACGGTGGAATTCATGTAGTATTAATTGACACCCTGGCCATTAATAGTTTGGGAATGATTAAAATGTACTGTGTCAGGAATCAGCATAATAGTCTCCTGAGAGGCTTCATCCAGCATATGGAAATGTGCAGAGACCCACAGCTAAGTATCAGGCAAAGGGGAGTCTTGTGGAAGAATTGGGTGAGAGAACTGAGTAGGAAGGGGAAGTAAAGGACACCACAAGAAAACTCAGAGTCAACCAACCTGGCCCATGAGGGCTCACAGAGACTGAATCACAAACCAAAGAGCATGCAGGGACTGGACCCAGGTCCCCCCTCCACACACACACACACACACACACACACACACACACACACACACACACACGTTTGTAGCAGATGTGCAGCTTGGTCTTCATGTGCATCCCCTAACAATTGTCCCTGACTCTGATGTCTGCTTCCCCTAATTGTACTGCCTGGTTGGGCTTCAGTGGGAGAGAATGCACTTAGTCCTGCTGTGACTGGATGTTCCAAAGCAGATTGGTGCCTAAGGGAGGGGGCGGGGCTTCCTCTGCTCCTCAGAGAAGGGAAAAAGGTAATGCGGGAGGGATTTGTAAAAGTTTGATTGGTAGGAGAGGAAGAGGAGGAGCTGTGATCCAGATATAAAGAGAATAAACAAATTAATGAGAGAGAGAGAGAGAGAGAGAGAGAGAGAGAGAGAGAGAGAGAGAGAAAGAAAGAGAAAGAGAAAGAGAAAAAGGAAAAGGAAAAGGAAAAGGAAAAGGAAAAGGAAAAGGAAAAGGAAAAGGAAAAGGAAAAGGAAAAGGAAGAAAGAGAATGTCTTATGTGGTAGCCTGGCACTGGAATAATGGAAATACATTGCTACTTGAAATGAAAAGGTTATTGTATGTAACAAAATACTATGAAAAGGTTATTGTATGTAAGAAAAATAACTTGAGCAAACTTTATGCTATTCTTGCCTTCATAATCTCTCCTACCAGTATAGGCAGTAAGGGTGATGTTTTTCTCAAAAATATGAATAAATAAAAAGCCTGATTCAACAAATTGGATACAGAATCCATTATGCTTAGAAAGTAAGACATGCTTAGCATCACTGAGAAAGCATAGCGAATATAATAAAGTTATGGAAAAAATCCTAGATAATGACCAATTTAATAGTAACTAGATTCCCTGTGCTTATTTAGTACAGAGATATGATTCTCAAATATGAAAGTAAGCTTTGTATTTTTTTTTACATACATTTGAACAAAAACTGGAGTCTCAAAAAACTCAAAATACATGTAGTTTCTTCTGTTAACAAATGTGCGCTGATTGTGGAGTGTTAAGGGAAAAATGATAAATATAATTTGGTAACTGGGTACTTGCCTTGCAAATATTCTCAAATGTAAACATATTATATAATGTAAGCCCACTAATTAAAAAAAGAGATAGCATTAAAATCTGTCTGAGCAAAGCAAAGACCTAGTGGTAAAGAATTTGAAGCAAGAAGCTGTTGTTATAGTCAATAGTAGCTACCATAGCAAAAAGGACACATGATATTGTGGTTTGAATATGATGTGCTCCTCCAGAGGTTCACACATTTAAATACATGCCTTAAAAGGCAAATCTCTTCAGCATAATTTCTCCTTTAAGGAAAAAAAAAAAAGACAAGCCCAAAGAGATAATACTGAATTTCTTAGGTGATGTATTTGTGAGAAACTCAAAAGTATGGGGTAGCTGATCATTGTCCAGCCTGTTTGTAAGTGTGTTACTGCCTCTGTGTCTTTGGGGCATTGTTAGGAAGTAAGTACAATTTGATGACAGATGTTGTGTCATTCTGCACCTCAAGGGACTGGATGCTGAAAGAAACCATCAATTTAGAACTATACTCTCCCAATACAATTGCACATTCTGGAGGATTGCTCTTTGTGCCTGCTGAAGGGCTGGTTACAAATGCATAGGTAATAAAACAAACAACTTATATTTTAAAGATTCTGTGGACAAAGTAGAAATAGCAACATTAGGGATGATATTTTAAAAAATGGAACATTGTGGAGCTCATCTTTCTTTTTTCTTTTCTTTAATTAAAAATAGAATCTTCTCTGATACAATATATCTCAACCACAGTTTTTCCTCCTTCCACTCCTCCCATCTCCTTTTCTTCATCTCTTCTCTTCCCTAGATCTGTTCCTCCTTCCAGAAAAGAACAGGTCTTCAAGAGAGGACACTCTCAAATAGGACAAAACAAGATGCATTAAGACAAGGCAAAAGCCCTTATATAGACACTGATAAAGGCAACTTAATATGAGGAAAAGAGTCCTAAGATCAGACAAAAGAATCAGAGATAAACCTACCCACAATGTTAGGAGTCTCATCCATCGCCCCCAAAACACCAAGCTAACAGCCATAACATACATGCAGAAAACCTGGCTCTCAGAGACTGAAGAAACAAAGGGCCTACAGGAGTCAGCCGTCTTTTTCAAAGAATGTTACTAATGTACCAGAAATATTAAGAGTAAATGTCACCAACGCCATAGGTGTTCAGGGTTTAGCCTATCAAATATATATGAGATCACACATATTTGGAGAGGATAATGTAGATTCTAGTATATAAGGAACAAGAACAGTAAAACTGAACACCCATCTGCCACTGGCCTTTGTCTTTACTGTAAAAGACATGCCCTTTGGAGCACAGTTAATCTACATCTTACACAGCATACCTTTGCACATAGTGTGATTAATAGGATAAGATGAGCTTAACAATGTCTACTGCATAACTTATAGATGCTTATATTTTGTCACTAAATTATAACATGTTGAATTTGTAGTTTCCCCTTATTCTAAGTTAACTAAGTATTAGAGATGGATTTATATAGCCATATTTTTCATGAGTCTGATAGGAAGACTATTTGAAGAATATTGGAATTTTGAAAAGTTGTAATCATCAAATTGTTAGAAACTAGAATCCAATTGTTTGAATATACAATGGAAGATATTTCTGTGGGCTTTTATTTTCACTCATCCTCATTTTCAAGTAAAGACTATATTCTCAAGGTACATGATTACTGTTAATCATGACACTACGTTTTGCTTACACCTCCTTTGTTTAAATAACTAGGAAGAAAAGGAAATGTGGATAAAGACAATGGTGAAGCAAAGATAGTTTGTTTAATATTAAAAATGTATATATATAGTATGTGCCTTCCATGTTCAATGCTTTTATGGGAGCATTTATCTTTTGCATCAAAGCATTTGATATTGAATGTAGAAAATCTCTAATGCTCATACAGCAAAATAAAATGAATTCAAGTATATTAAATATAGCCAACAAAAATGTACAATAAATACATAAAATTATTGTAGGTCAACACTTGATATTGATGCAGCTGTCCCATCCAATAGGTCTAGTTTATTGTAATGTGTTTTCAGAATTGAATCTCATAATGGAATTACATATTTCAATATATCCAACAATCTGTAGTTTAATAATCTTTATAGAACTAGAAAGAAAAAGAATTTGGGGTAGAAACAATATGAAATTCCTCCTTTATATCTTTTTCTCATTTATAATGTCTTCAAAATAAACTATATTTATTTTAGTCTCTAATACATGATCTCTTATTCATGAAGCTTTGTGTGTTTTATATTTAAATTTCATAACCATTCTGAGGAGTATCCATCTCCTATGGAGACTTATTTTAATAAAGGCCAAAATCCTTTAAAACAGCTTCAGTTTCTACATATTCTGCTGCTCAGCCACAGCCCTCTCCCTGACCCTGCAGCCTTCTGCTTCCCTCACACCTTCCTCACTCTGCTCTGCTCCTGAAAACCTGCCTGTTGCTTCTAAAGCAAATCTAAATCTTAGCATACTAAAGTCTTTACTCTGCCTCTTTCTGGGTTCTGAAACCCTCCAAGACCCCTTACTGGTATCCTCTCTGTTATCTCTTTATAGTGAGAACCATTGTTACATTCCTATGTAAATTGCTGTCTTGACACTCACCCTCCTAATCCTTCCTTCCCTACTCAATGTTCTCCCAATGCATTGTTCACTTTCTGACACTTGCTGATGTTTCTCCTATTAATTTTTGCTTCTCCCAGCAGAATACAAGCACTACTGGGTTAAGATCTTTATCATCCATTTGCTGCTAAGGAGCCAAACCAAGCAACAGATGCCTGAATCTCCATTCTAGAACTAACATCTTAAAGTTACATAAAGTAAACAATGACAAACATTAGGTATTTCAAAATCAGGCATCCATATCTGATTCTTATGTAATTACATTTAAAATTAAAAGGCAGACACATTCTTTGGACAAATATCACACACACACACACACACACATACACACACACACACACACACACACAGAGAAATGTTCTCTAGCTAGTTACTAATATTGTTCCCATTTGAAACAACATGACATAGGCCTTTATAGCCCACATAGCTCTCAGCTGTATTGTCTTCCACACTTCTACTAGAAGATTGGTAAGTTCCATTGATAACATCCAAGTGATTTCCTATCTAAAGTTCTAAAGTTTTCCACATATCTCAAAAAAAAAAAAAAACTACAGCATGGCATGTCACAACAATAGCCCAATCCTGGTACCAACTTCTGTCATAATTACATTTCTACTGCTGTAATAAGACATAATGATCAAGGCATTTTATAAAAGAGAATGTTTCATTTGCATTTATAGTTTCAGATGGTTAATTAGAGTCCATGACCATCATAGCAGGAAGCATGACAGCAGGCAGACGGAATCATCGGTACTGGAGCTGAAACTGAGAGCTTATATTTGATCAGTGAATAGGAGGAGGAGAATGACTGGGAAAATGCACATCTTTTGAAATCTTAAATCCAACCCCTAGACATATACCTTCTCCAACGAGGCCTTACCACCTAATGCTTCCCAAACAGAATATATACCATTCTCATTCAAACTAGTACAATAGTTTTCTCTATTTTCTGTGATGAGGTGAAAGTTATACTTTCTGTGGATATAAGAATAATTTCTAGAGTACAATTAAAAATTTTGCTGTTCAAATAAAGAAAAAGTAGCATGTTCTCTTCTAAGAACTATGACTTCAGTAGCTCCAGCCAGTTGGCTAGGATTATATTACCAGGTATGATTTCCTACTTCTTAGGGGGTATGAATTCAAATTATATATCTGTTGGTTACCACCAAGATATAAGTGACATTAGTGGACCTTTAGAGATTATCTCGCAATGTTAGTCACTGTTCTAGTTTATAAGAATCACATCTAGATAGAAATATTGATTGCTTCTTGCCCTTGACATCTTGAATACTATTTTTGTTACCATGGAAGCTAAGACTGCAGAAATAAAGCTTTCAGATTGAATACAGCTTGAATCTTCCAAACCCAACAGATTAGATAGATAGATAGATAGATAGATAGATAGATAGATACATACATACATACATACATACATACATACACACACACATATAATTTAGGGAAAGGTGATCCTAAAATTATATAATGAAACTCCTCCAGCTAATAAACACTTCCATCAAAGTAGCCAGATACAAGCTTTACTAAAAAACAAGCAATTGAATAAATAAAATAATGAATTAGGAAAGAAATCAGGGAAACAACACTTTTTACAAAAGCTTCAAATACTATAAAATATCTTGGGGTAACTCTAATCAAGCATGTGAAATACTTGCATGATACAACTTTAAGTCCTTGAAAAAGAAATTGGAGAAGATATAAGAAGATGGAAAGATTTTCCATTCTCATGGATAGGTAGGATTAACAGAGTAAAATTGGCCATCCTACTGAAGACAACTTACAGATTCAATGCAATATCCATTAAAATTCCCACACAGTTCTTTATATACTTTAAAAAGATAATTCTCAAATTCAGATGGAACAACAAAAAATACAGAATAGCTAAAACAAGTTTGAAGAAAAAAAAGAACTAGAGATCTCTCTATCCCTGATTTCAAGTGGTACTACAGAGCTATAGTGATAAAACTGCCATTGTTTTGGCACAAAAACAGACACATTGATCAATTTAATTCAGTTGAAGACCAGAACAGAAATCCTCACATATATGGAAACATGATTTTTTTTTTAATTTAAAAGAAAAAGCCAGAAAGACACAATGAATAAAAGACAGAATCTTCAACAAATGGTGCTGGTGGAACTGATTTTCTGCATGTAGAAGAATGCAAATAAATCCATACTTATCACTGCACAAAATTCAAGTCCAGGTGGATGAAAGACTTCAACATAAAACCAAACATATTGAACATGATAGAAGAGAAAATGCAGAATAGCCTTGAACACATGAGACAATGTTCTGAAAAGAACACTAATAGTGAAGGTACTAAGATAAATAATAAATAGAACCTCATGAAACTGAAAAGCTTCTGTGAGGAAAAGTACAGCTTTAGTTGGAAAAAAATAGCAGCCTACACAATTGAAAAGATTTTTTACCAATTCCACATCCGATAAAGTATTAATATTCAAAATATATAAAGAACTTAAGAGATAAGATATCACAAAATTAAATAATGCAATTTTAAAATGAAGTGCAAATCTAAACAGAATCTTCAATAGAGAAAATTCAAGTGGCCAAGCAACACTTAAAGAAGTGTTCAACATCCTTAGCCATCAGCAAATCAAAATTGCTCTGAGATTCTATCTTACAACTGGCAGAATGGCTAATATCAATAACAAAAGTGACATCTCATACTGCTGAGGATAAGGAGCAAGAGGAACATTTCTCCATTGCTGGTAAGAGTACAAACTTGTATTGTCAATATGAAAATCAATATGTCAGTTCCTCAGAAGGTTGAGAACTTATCTACCCAAGATCCTCTTGGGCATACCCAGAGGATGTCTCATCCTACCACAAGGACACTTGCTCAACCATATTCATTGCAGCTTTATTCATAATAGTCAGAAACTGAAGACAACCTGGTATCTTTCAACAGAAGAATGGATAAAGAAATGTAGCATATTTGCACAATAGAGTATTACTCAGCTGTTCAAGAAATTATATCCTGGAAGCCAGTCAGGCTACCTTACCTGTGGCACAGATAAGATGCGCCACTATAATAAATTAATATGTGATCACCAGATTGGAAATATAGAAAAGCAGAGAGGTAATTGGATCATGGAGAGAGGCAGAACTAGATGTATGAAGCCAGTAAGGCTTCCACTGGAGGTCTGTGCTGCCACTGAGGGCTATGTCTGGGTCTGAGGTCCTAAGGTCCAAAGGCCATGGGGGATGTCAACATACTGTTGCCTGAAGACATGATAATATCTGTGGGCCTTCCAGCCATCAGGAACCATATTGAAGTTAGTAGGCTGTGCTGCTATCTAAACCATGGTGATGTCCGTGGTTCTGGCTGCTTCCAAGTACCTTGTCTGGGTCAATGGTTCTATTGCAGCTGGGAACTGTGCTTGTGGTCTGTGCTGTGGTCAGAAACCATGTGGAAGCTCGTGATCCAAGCTCCAGCTGACTATGAAGAGCAAGGAAGCTATTATTACATCAATATCAATGACTGTAGATGCATAGTTGAGAAGGAGGGACATGGACAGCTTCTTTGACAACTACTACTCCCATATCAATCCCCAAACCCCTTAAAAAAAGTAGAAACCCAAACAAGAAACCATTGAAGAGAACTCTTTAAAAGTATGATAAGCCTTCATAGTAACACCCTCATAGAAGCAGGGAGGATGTGCTAGGGCATTTCTGGGAGGGAGGAAAACTGGAAAATTTGAAATATAAATAAAGAAAATATCCAATAAAAAAAGTATGATAAGGGTGCTGAAGTTATCTGCCCACTATTGATGTATTCTGATGGGATCCAGGATGGGCATGACTCAGTTCTATTTAAGGAAAAGGCTTCTGAGAGTTTGACCATGCTCAAATTTTAAAAAAACTTTTTATTTTTACTTTTTTGGGGGGTTATACATTACAAGAAAGAGGAGTAGACATGTAAAGACTGGGAAATGAGTATGACTGGGATGAATATGTGAAATTCCCAAAGAATCGATGAAAATATTGTGTTGGGGGAAAAAAATGACACAATGAAATTTACAGGCAAATAGATGCAACTGGAAAAAAATCATCCTGAATGAGGTAACCCAGACCCAGAAAGATAAATGTGGTATGTATTCTCTTATAAGTGGATATTAGATGTTAAATAAACAATAAACATCCTATAATTTATATACCCTAAGAAGTTAAGTATAGAGGAAGAAAATGGCGGAGGAGACATGAATCTCCCTGGAATGGTGAAATAGAATATATTTTGGGGTGGACTGAGGATGAGTGGAGATATGAATGGGAGGATCCTGTGGGGAAAGGCAAGGGAGGAGTTGAGGAAGGAACACATGGAGAGACAGCTAGAATTGAGGGACATTTCAGAGGCAGCATGAATGTGTGTGTGTGTGTAATTTGTCATGTGTATATGATAGATATTGAAGAGGATGCAGAAAGAGCAAGGATTCCTTATTCACTGCTGAGGAAGTGTAGTCACTTCAACATGTAACAATACAGTATACACATCCTGAACTACATTTCCCGAAGACTACATATCATACCACAGAGATACATGCACATTCATGCTTATTGATTCATGTTAACAAGGAAGTGGAAGCATCATAAATGTCTATCAACAGGTGAACAGGTAATTAAAATGTGGCACATACTTTTAAAAGGGAATTATAAAATTTCTAGGAAAATTAATGGATACAGAAAGTATAATATTAAGTAAGGTGATTCAAACTCAGAAAGATAAAATCTACAATTTTTTTCTCATCTGAGAACCCTAGCTTATATATATGCGTATATGCATATAAGTAAAAATGTGGGGGAAAGCCTAAAAGACTAAGAAGGAGACCTGAAGGCAGTAAATGTAAGTGCTGATGGAGGACAGAAGTGGACAGAGACAGTGAGATAGGAGAGAGGGGAAAGGCTGGGGAGAAGCTACGAGAAGGCAGTAGAAGAGGCAGAGGGAGGCAGAAGAGAGGAAGAAGAATCCACTAAAACATGCTTTCTTCAAAAGTGGCATAATGATATTTAAACTTTATATGTTAACTTTAAAATCTTAGTAAACAAAACAGAAACAAAAGACAAGGCTTAAAGAAGAAAATGTGTGGTATGCTGAGAAAGCAAGGGGCGGGGTGGGGGGAGCGGAGGGGTAGAGCCGCGGTGCTTCATGGGCACTAATGGTTACCAAGAGCAGAAGTCAGGAGGATTTGGAAGGAGGACAAGAGGAGTCAGTTTAGGAAGAATGTCAAAAGCACAGAGGCATAAAGAATGCACACCATCAAGCAGAAGTGGGGACTTGGGACCCAGAGCTCAGGAAAATTGACCACAAAAGAAACAACATGAAGCTCAAGCTTCAGTGCACTGAGGAGTCCCAGCAAAGCCCTGCTGTGTCACTCAGTAGTGGTACACTCTTGAGCATGGGCGCTCTCCTCAGCTAAAGACAACTGCGCTATCTAAGCTTCGAGTTCACGGTAGTGATGAAGTGAGCCACCTCTTTAAGGCTCTTGACACAGTAAATTTTGTGACACACAATATGCAAGTGACCTTATAAACCAACTATTCAATTGACAACTGTGGTAAAGCCGTTAGGAACTGACCAACAAGTAGCAAAATTACCTACAAAATTATTCTCTGAAATTTTTAAAAATATGAAAGCTATAGTTTCTATATATGTAAATGAAAAACAAAATAACCACTATTTCTGAGAACTGGAGAAATGCATCAGCAGTGAAGAGTTCTTACTACAACTGTACAAGATCAGAGTTTATTTTCCAGCACAACAGAGGGCAGCTAGCAACTCCAGTTTCAGTGTATGAGTGTGCACATGTACGTGTGGGTGTTTCTGGAGTGTGAAAGAGTGTATCAGATGCCCTGAAAACACAGAAAGAAGGGGAGGGGGAGGGGAAAAGGGAGAGGGAGAGACAGAGACAGAGAATTAAAATAAATCTAAAACGAGTGTGCTTTCAGTCTTTTATTGACTATACTTTCATTTAGACCCAATGCTTTGGAAATATAATACCTTCTTATCACTAAAATATTTTTTGCTTGTTTTTGTGGATTTTTGCTATGCTCTTTGCTTGCCTGATTTTCTAAGAATGTCTGATTACACTGCCCAGGCTATGATTTTATCCTGCAGAGCCTTCTGAGAGCTGAGATTCTAAGTGTGTGCTCTCCCTCTTGGTTTTGTACTCTTACAAAGCTTATTACTAGCTCTGGTACTTCTATAAGTAAAATAAATTCTCCAAGTTCTAATGGTTATTATTTTAGCCATTTCTAAGCCTGTCCCCGCACTGTCACATAAGCTGCATAACCTGGGTCCCTTTGTTTTCACATCTGAAGTTAAACAAGCCACAAAGGAAGCAACTTGCCTACATCCATAGTTGAAACCATTTTGGAATCTTTCTAGAAAAGACATTCCCAATACAATGCTTATTAAAATTCAGGTTTTCAGAGATACTGGAGTACATTTCTAGCTTTTATTAAATATTTAATGCCACCTGGCATCTGGCCCTATTCTGCCTTCACCTTTTTTCTGTCATGAAGAAAAGTTTTAAATGAATTGTCCTCATTAAACAAGAGAGGGTTCTCACCGGAGTTCTTGACTTTTCTGCCAGTTTATCTCCACAATCATTATTTGTAAGTCTCCAAACATCTATTTCTTGTTTAGAAAACAAAGAGTGAGCATGTGGTGAGAAAGTAAAACAACTTACTCTCCTAGCATTTTAACAGCGAGTGTAATGTCAGGCCTGTAATGCTATTCAACAGAGGCCAGAGCCTGTTCACAGGGGATCTGCTCTGGGTGACACAATCCATCATGCTGCCACTGTTTGACAGTCACAGCAGAGGAAGAAGACCTAGAAACTGAAGAGGAACATTTTTACCGAATGCACGGCCATTTGCAGAACGCCCCATTTGGTGCATTCTCCCCGTGTCATTCCACATGTTAGAATAAAAGGAAGATTATTTTCCATAGTCATTATATCATCTGCAGCATGTGGTATTTCTGAAATAGAGTGGGATGATGCACTAATGATTTGAATCCTGTCACTCTCCCTGCCCCTTCCTGTCTGAGTCAGTGCTCTGCTTCCAGACAAGTGTGTAGCTCAGATGATTGATAACAAAATCCACAACCTTTCACCTTCAAGTCACTGGTTTGAAATCAAGCTTGTTGAGCAAGGGAGGCATTTGTTTCCATTGGCAGCTCATCACAAGCCTGCATGGAATGAATGACTGGTCTCTATTTGCTTACTGGACCTGAAATGATAGCTACTTGCACTAAGAAACACATTGTGCCCAGAGTTGAGCCTCAGCTTTTATACTAATGTTCTACATACTGACTGTAAAGTTAAGACATGTAATTAGATCAACATTAGGCTGGAACTTTTCTGCATGAGACTAACTTATTTTTATTGTTTTCAATCATATATCATTATTACTGTAGATATTTAATAATTAAGACAAAAAATGGTAACAAAAGTAAATATGATATTTAGTCTTCACTTTTTAGTGCTCAAGACCTGGTATTAACAATTGAAAAAAATTAAAATGTTATTAATTTTAACTTGAAAATTAATATTTTAAAGGTAAATAAAATGAAATTTAATTTTTAATATTTTGTTTCATTTTATGTGTATGGATGTTTTGTCTACATGTTAAGTCTGCACACTGCACATGTGCAGTGCTTTCAGAGACCAGAAGAGGGCATCATAGCCTCTTGGACTACAAACCACTGTGAGTTGCCATATGGGTGCTGGGATTTGAACCTGGGTCCTCTGAAATGACAACTAGTACTCTTCTCTGCTGAGGCATCTTGCCAACCTTGAGAAAGTATATTTTGAAGATAGTCTGAGATAGGTAAATATATATCTTCATGTGCCCAAATGACATGGGTTCTAGTGGGTGAGTGGTTCAAAATAATTGCACAAATTGGGGTTCCACATTCCCAAAAACAATTAAAATAAGGTAGAAAAAGAAATTATTTTATAGATAGTTTAAATATATATGCTATTGGAAGAAGCCTCTTTTATTTAAAGTATAAAGAAAATCTAGCTTACATTTCCAATAAAGATTAGCATCAGCATCAGGACTGCTGACAAACATTCCAATTGTCCTTTCAGTCAGGATCTCGAGTTTCATAACTCCCAGGGGTTGGGCACTTTCCTCACTGCTGTGGCAAAATGGATATCTGACAAAAAGGGTATAGGGGAGCAGAGACTTATTCTAACTCACTGTTTAGAAGTTATGGAGCATCGTGGTGAGAAAAGATGACAGTTTGAGGATCATGGTCTGTAGAGGGAAGAATATTCAGGGGATGGTCAAATCACAGTGGAATGAGAAAAAAACCACAACTACCCACAACAGAACCACCAACTGGGGTACATCTTCAAACACATGACCTACGGTGGACATTTTATATTCAATCCATAATATCCTCTCTTACCTTTTGCCCTATCTCCTGGCACTACTTAAGATAGAAATCTACATCTAACTTGCTATTTGTAATAAAATGAATCTGGAAAGGGTACACAATGTTCCTTCTATTGTTACTATAAGCACAGGTACAGAAATCAACATTGTATAGACTCCCCCTACTCCAAACTCCTGTTCCCAGAACCAATTTAATTTATCATAAACAGTACTTTTTTTTCACATGAGATTTAGGGAATGTTCATTCATTTCTAGATACCTCCTTCACAAAAAATAACATCAATAGCCAAAGTTGGGTCTGGAGACTCAACAGTGGACAGCATAAGAAAGGTCAGGACAAAGTTCAAGTGTCAGAGAACTAGGAAGAAGGAAAGAGGAAGAAGGAAGTAGGAAGAAGGAAAATCCAGATCTTCCCTTGTGTCATTTGCTTCCAGGCTACTGAGATGAGAGTTAAGAAAACTGACTTCACGGGGAGTTTTTTTAGAACACTAAAAATTCTATGTGCTGCACAGCCAGTGACCCACACACCTGTCCCGAGGCAGGCTCTGGCTTGTTTACTTATTCTCTGCAGCTCTCATTTTCCTTGGGGGAAAAAGGAAAGATGCATCAAGGACAAGAGAATCCACTTTATATTTACTAGAATATTAACAGAAGGCATATTTTTTTATCCATAAAATTCAAACTACCTGTTGTGAGTAATACTTACATGTCCATAAACACTAAAAAACACTGAAACTTGATTCAATAAACAACTGTAGGAGTAACTATTGTATCCACAGAAAGAATGCATGTAAATCAAAGGAAGGGAGCCAAAGAGGAGAAATAAAATCTTATACCTACCTCCCAAAGAATTTGAGAAACTGAAAATAGGAAAATATCAGGAAATGCATGTTGACTCAGAAATACAGACTAGCAAATCAGGAGGCAGAGGCAGAGGCAGAGGCAGAGGCAGAGGCAGAGGCAGAGGCAGAGGCAGAGGCAGAGGCAGAGGCAGAGGCAGAGGCAGAGGCAGAGGCAGAGGCAGAGGCAGAGGCAGAGGCAGAGGCAGAGGATTGTCACAAGGTGAAGGACAGCCTGGTTTACACAGTGAGTTCCAGACCAGACAGAGTTATAGAAACTTGATAACAACAACAAAGATGAGAGCTGAAGTAGAAGCAGAGCAATTAGTGGAGCTGGAAGTGGCTGCATCTGGACTGGGATGTGTGCGGGGTCCCAAGAGTAAGGAAGAAAAGATCACACTGAAAGAAATCCACAATGTTTGATGCAAACGGGCAAAATTAAAGAAAGAAGCCTACAGTCATGCTTTCTCAAAATTTGTCTCTAAATTTCTCTCCCAGTGTCTTCAAAATGTCTTGAAAGTCTTATGTTGTTAAGAAAACATGGAAACCACTTTATACAACAAAAATATTTTAACAAATCATAACGTGACTGAGTCTTACATGACAAGTCTTCCGATGTCAACGATAAACTATTTTCTGATGAAGTAAGGAACCCCTTGCATGAGCATTTCTGTCTGTACAGAAACTATCTTCTATCTCAGGGTCTACAGGATGTAACAAAACCCCAGATTAATAACTCCAGATTGAAAGATTCCATTTGAGTGTAAAAGGAGAATCAATGCAGATAATCATATGGCAGAGAAATGCCTAACAATAAAAAAATGGAATGATCAAGACAATTCTTCCTTGTGATAATTTACAGCATCATGCTGTTGTGGGAAGCAGACATTTAACTAATCTATTTCATTGAAGGCATTTAGATCAATGAGCCAAGTAGAGAAATAATCAGGAGGTAGGATAGACTTTTCAACCTCATTCCTTCTCCTCAGCTGCTTCCCACCATTCCTGTAAAAAGCAAGGGGTGTGAGCAATCCTCGGACAGCACTCAGGTGTGAGCAATCCTAGGACCACACTCAGGTCTGAGCAATCCCAGAACTGCATTCAGGTGTGAGCAATCTTCTGACAGCACTCAGGTGTAAGCAATGTCAGGACCGCACTCAGGTGTGAGCAATCCTTGGATAGCACTCAGGTTTCTTCTTGCTGGGGCAGAGGTTGCTTGAGTTGTTTCCAGCTCAGGGTTCAGCCTGAGTCCACATCAGCTGAGGAGCAAGTGGAAGGATGCACAACTTACCAGCTGCTTTGCGCAAGAGTGGCAGCCTTCAGGGCTTATCTTTCTTCCTGAGTTTGTTTGGTGAGTAGTCACTTTCCAATGTCTCTTGCTAATTTGATTGTCACATGTGGAAGCAATTCTGTGGTTTCCTGGCAATCATACCTTTATCTTTTGAGCCTCCATGTTGCTCTGAAAGATTGGTCTCATTTCTTGTAAATTTTTGGTGGTGTTGTTGTTCTGGCTATTTTCACACTCCCCAAGGGACTCTCAGGTATGGTTTTTATTAGACTTAACTGTAATCCCGCCACTGGTTCATCTTTCTGACAATTGGAAAAAGAAGTGATAGCCCCAGTCCTTATTTTCTTTAATATCGTAAACATTCATAAAGGCCAAATAGAACGCACATTTCTATTTACAAAATTATATTTAATAGGCATTTTAAAGTTGTATTAGCTATAAAACATTTTAAAGGATAGTCCAATCCTAGATGTGTCTTATTTTCATTTCTTTTTATATCTCAGGTGAAAACCACTAGGGGACACATATCATTAATATCAGAGTCTATATTCTGATCCCAGATGGGCATGTGATTTCACATGACTGAGTTAAGTTCTTCAAACTTCTCTTAGTCTATTATCTGTAAAATGTATGACTTAAACTTTGAAACCAGCTCAAAAATTATTGTTCTAATAAAAAAAAATCAATATTTTTCAAATGTCAAATCTTCAAACACCAAGGTCACCAGCAAGTATACTTTGCCTTCCACTTTTTAGAATGTATTCAAGAGATAATATCTGTGTTTCTAAAATTTTACAAGCTGTACCTCCTCGTGCAGTGCTGTCTCATACATGCACAGTGAAGAACACAGGGTAGAATTAAAAAAAATTGGAACAAAGACCAAGGTAAGCATAATTTAGGATGGTAGATAATTTTGGTTTTTTTTTCCCACTAAAGTCAAGTCCTCAGAGCCTAAAATATTTTTTATATTTTAATCCTAGGAAACAAATAGACAAGAAAAGACAAGGCATTCTTGTGGAGAATTTCAAAGGTCAAGTATTAAAATTAAGAGTAGTAGGAAAGCAAAATTAGAAGCACCCTGAGCTGAAGATATGGTTCAACAGTTAAGAGTGCCTACTGCTCCTGTGTTAGATTTTCTGCTATGGCCATGATAGGTTCCCTCAGTGAATGAAATAGATTATGTATAAGCAAATGGAATATAGATTCATTTTCTTGCCTTCCCTGGCACCTGCATTCTTGTCCACAAACCTTTGACAAATACACACACAATACATATATTCTTTAAAAATATATTTAAAATATTGCTTTTAAAATTCCCTTAGAGGAACCTAACAGTAATAAGTATTTCACACAAGTTTCACTAAGAAGTCGCAAAAGCAATGAACAAAACTTTATAGGAAAATATGATACTTGCATGGCTCAAAGTGTCATATCTTNATATATATATATATATATATATATATATATATATATATTTCCAATTGAGAGACAGATTATTGCGCATGTTGTCACAAATGCTCTGTTCTCATAGGTGTACTTGCCTGTTGCATCCAGAAGGTAGTATTTTTATACAGCCATTCTATGTCTCTGGCTTTTACAAAATGTCTGCCCCTTCTACAATAATCTCTGAGACTAATCTCTGAGACTGAGAAGCTGAAGAATTTATTATACATTACCCCATTTAGGACAGAACATTCTACAGACTCTGTACTTTAGTCAGGTATGAATCTCTGTGTTAATGAAGAGCTACTGCAAAAACAAGCTTCTCTGTGGAGGGTTCCAAATTATTTTATCTATGGATGTAAAAGTAAGTCATTAGTAGTTGGTTTAGTAATATTTCCATTTAGCAAAATAATTACAGTAATTTCTCCCCCACAGTCTATAGCCTGTTTAACTACAAGTTCTATATACCAATAATAATGCCAGTTATGGTTTCCATCTTATAAGGGTCTTAAATCCAATACAAAGATGGTTGGTTATTCACATGATATTCATAACCCCATTGGACTGAGCATGTATGTCTTACTGGGCTAGCCATTTTATTACTATAGCTCATAGTGCTAGTAGCTTGGAAAAAAGGATGATTACTTTTCTTTTACAGTACAATACATAGCATCTTCTAGCACTATAAAAACTAACCAGGACATCATTCTCGTCATGGTACTTCTATGCTATATGACTCAACGATACAGTGTCTTTATCTATCAATATGTGTGTACCATCAAGTTCTGGTGGGTGACCAATAGTATTGGCAATAGCCTATAATATTTACATGTCTACATGACTGTATTTCTTTGGAGTGCAGATATCTTTGTGGTCACAGGTAGGACTTTCTCTACACAAAGGATAAACAGGCTGAGAAAGAAATTAGGGAAACAACACCCTTCACAATAGTCATAAATAATATAAAATACCTTGGTGTGACTCTAAGTAAAAAAGTGAAAGATCTGTATGATAAGAAGTCTTCAAGTCGCTGAATAAAGAAATCAAAGAAGATCTCAGAAGATGGAAAGATCTCCCATGCTCATGGATTGGCAGGATCAATATAGTAAAAATGACTATCCTGCCGAAAGCAATCTACAGATTCAATGCAATCCCCATCAAAATTCCAACTCAATTCTTCAACAAATTAGAAAGGGCAATTTGCAAATTCATCTGGAATAACAAAAAACCTAGGATAGCAAAAACTCTTCTCAATGATAAAAGAATCTCTGGTGGAATCTCCATGCCTGGCCTCATGCTGTACTTCAGAGAAACTGTGATAAAAAATCAAATCAAAACAAAACAAACAAACAAACAAACAAAAAAACAACTGCATGGTTCTGGTATAGCGACAGACAGGTAGACCAATGAAATAGAATTGAAGATCCAGAAATGAACCCACACACCCATGGTCACTTGATCTTTGACAAGGGAGCTAAAACCATCCAGTGGAAAAAAGACAGCGTTTTCAACAAATGATGCTAGCTCAACTGGTGGTTATCATGTAGAAGAATGCGAATTGATCCATTCTTATCTCCTTGTACTAAGGTCAAGTCTAAGTGGATCAAGGAACTCCACATAAAACCAGAGACACAGAAGCTAGAAATGTTAAACACAGTGTTTTCTTTTCAAAGGAAAAATGTATAACCTGCTCTCCTGCTCTGAAAGATGGATATAGATGTGGTCCTTGAGCCTAGGTAGGGCCAGACCATATCAAGCTCCGACAAGCAGAACTAGAGGTAGACAATAGCCCAGATGATCTTTGTCCTATCTGTATGATGGAGACCACACCAGATCCTCCCCTTATACCCTTAAGATAACACATGTAGCCTATCTTTATAGCCTACCTTTATGGAAGAAGTGACATGTACTTTGAGTAGAATTTGGATATAATTCTGCCTCATTGTCTACATGGTACTGTGTTACACCAAAAAACCTTTCCCCAAATTGTGCTGTGCTTAAAAATGCCTAAAATAAACTGTTCAGTGTCAAACTCTAAAAGTTTAAACCGACACTGGCTTTTGAGTAGTATTGAACCAAGTTTCCTTCTTGCCTCATACAGATCATTATTCTGCTGACCCTGGCATTTGCAGTGACTTACACACACACACACACACACACACACACACACACACAGAGAGAGAGAGAGAGAGAGAGAGAGAAAGAGAGAGGCCATTAATTCTAAAAGGTACTTGGCTTATTTTTTCTTAGTGGTGTCTAGTTAGGTCAGTGTGACCTCATTATAAAGTAACTCCATTTAATTCTTTTTAAATAATTCTTAAAATTATTACAACATTACTCTCTTCTCTTTGCTCCCTCCGAACCCTCTCATAAACCCCTCCCTCTCTCCTTAAAAGTCATGTTTTCTATTTTTATTAATCTTTTATTGTAATAATTAATTATTTGAAATTTATTGCATTAATTTATCACAAATATAAGTCTTTCCATTCATATACTATTACTTGCATTTTATTTTCAAGGCTGACCATTTGACACTGAACAACCACCTAGTGTGAGTTCCCCATGTGTGTGTGTGTGGGGGGGTGTAAGCTTCTCCAGCAATAGATAGGTTACCATGTGGCTTTTTAAAAAGATCTTTAAAAAGATCCTCTTTCCTGTCCTTCCATCTTACATCAATTCAACCCTTCCTATTCTGCCATTCCTCTTTAAGGCTTTGTATCACTGTGTTCTATCTCCCTTCCTTTGAACATCCCTCCCCATGGGCCATCAGTAATTCTCTGACATCTGTGGTTATTCTAAACGGAGCACATATATCTGAAGATTCCAAGCTACCATCTTAAGATAAGATAAAACGTGAGACATTTGTATTACAGGATCTGGATTACCTCATTCAGAATAATTTTTCCATTTCCATATATTTACCTAAAAATTCATAGTTTCAAATTTTAATAGATGAATAATATTCTATTGTCTCAATATACTGAAATTTCATTATCCACTCATCAATTGATGGGCATGCAGGTTGTTTCTTTTTACTGCGTATTGTGAATAGAGCACGATGAACATGAATGAATAAATATCTCTACAGTACAAAAAGAGTCCTTTGGAAATATGCCCAAGAGTGGTATAGCTTGATCACATGATTGACCTATTTCCATCTTTCTGAAGATTCTCCACACTGATTTCCATAATGACTCTCTAAGTTTTTATTCCCATCAGCAATGAGTAAGTGTTCCCTTTTCCCTACATCCGGGAATTACCTTAGCCAATATGACTTCTCAAGGAAGTTCTCATTTGCATTTCCCTGGTGCTGCAGATATTAAACATCAAATATACCAAATTGTTAACATTTTCAATTTTATAATCTTGTGTAGCAATACATGATAATAATTGTCAAGGCTCCATAAAGTATACAACATTTAGATTTGTTATGTATACATAGTAAAATGATTAATATAATTGATTTAATTAGTATATCTCCTACCACCCAGCTGGCCATTTATTTTAGTGAAATTGTTTAAAATACAACAAGGCAGTGGTCAATGTGCTGTTCATTTAATTGTCAGAGCACTCTCTTCGTGCATCTGAAAGTTTATGCTCTTTACCCAATATTCCTCTGATTCCCCTGTCTTGCCACCTCAGGGAACTGTCTTCCTATGTCCATTATGATCACTGAGTAAAAAATAACAGCAATAACAGCAGTACTAAACTGAGTCATACACCACAGAAAAGGTGAACCGGTAAAAATGTGAGATTTTGTCCAGTCTATCTATTTTTTCTTTAAAAATATATTATATAAATACGTGGCAATGTGTGGATAAACTACTACACAAAAACCATATTCCTGTACAATAATAATTCTTGGCAAAATGATTATGAGCCCTGAAGCAAGTAATCCTACAAAGTTAAAAAAAAATACAACCTTGAAGTATGTATTTGTATGTCACCATAATTGCATCTATTCATAAAGTAGTTTCCTAACAGCTGTGCAGGTATCCTTTCCCCTTCCAGTTCTGTCTTCAGGAAAACATAGTGGCCATAGCATTCTATATTCCAGTCTGTGTTCATTACACACAGTGTGGGGATTATGAAGGAACTAAGGATTCCTTATCTTCTAGACAGATGGTTAAGTGTGGATTTTGCATTCAGAGTTTTTTATAGACAAAATGATTCTTACTTATCAGGAAAAATTGTCTGTCAGAAGTTTATACCAAAGTCCTTACTCAAGAATACACAAGGATTGTCTGACTGCCCTCTTTCCAGCATGTGTACTGGTTTTAAAAATCAAGATTGTTAAAGTGTAACTTTGAAGTTCATCCACGATCCCTCAGCTGCATCCTAACGAGACCTCTGGGATCACACAGCTGCCAGCTTTCTGAACTGCTGTTCTTTCCTTTCTGTGGCTGCCTCAAAAATGAACATATAAGCAGAGGATCACTCTACACCAGGTATCTGATATAACACATCATTCATTTTCAGTGCTTAGAAATGGACTGCTGAATATATTTGCTTTTATTCAGTCTGGTCATTTTCATTATCCTATTGAACCTAAGGTTCAATGAACCTATAGCACATGAATTGAAGTTCTTAGAGATTTGAATAAAACCATTGCTTGCCCATTGCATGATAAATGACACCCACTCCGCCAAAACACAATGCTAGAAGAGAGGCCTGAACACCACAGTTAACAAAATGACACAGCAAATGAAAGAGCTGCCAGACATGGTACAATCCAGAGCATCAGGAAACTGGAGAAAGGATGCCCCCAGCTGTACATCCCTGACATTACTCACAGTGTAATGGTTCTCCAAGCATCTGTATTTGCAGCACAAAATTAAAATCACATAAACAAATGTAAGTGGGCATTCTGGTAACCATATTCCCATACCTTGCTTAGCAGAAAGTCTAAAGAAATGAGGAAAGAAAGGTTGTGTGAAGGGAATCATAAAGCACAAATAGGGCATTTTAAAGAAACATTTGATTATAGCAGCAGTGGAAAGAAAATGAATTCAGTTCCAAGAACAACCTAGCTAAAACATATAGAATATAGGATCTTCTATAAAAGAACACACAAGAGAAGTAGATCAGAAGCTGAATAATAAAAATTCTTAGCCCAAACAAAATAACAAGGAGAGATCAGGAAACACAAATAGCATTGAGCAAGACAGAAATTTAGTGATATATATATATATATATATATATATATATATATATATATAAAACTTAATACAGATGGACTAATAGCTCAAAATAACATAATAACCAACAACTCAGTAGTCAATAAATTAGCCAAATAGGTGAAGAGATGCATTATGCTGAATTAAATAATTTTACTAATATGGAAATATGTTCAACTGTACTTATAACAAGAGAACATAATTCAACTGTGACAATATTATTTCTTTATTTTAGTAGCAAGTAAAGCATATACTTAGTGCATATCATATATAATTTTCACATGTTTGTTACATTTACTCATACAACTGGGGACAGATAGTTCAACCATGACTCTCTACACACAGGGTAATCAGAGAAACTAGAAGTTGTTCAATCTAAGAAACCTTAACACAAAGGAGACCAACATTATAGTCCCAGACTGAGTTTGAAACACAGAAGCTCTCTGTAATGTTGCTAGTGTGTGTCTGCATTGAAAGACTGAAGAAACTGGAGTCTGATGTCCACAGATGACACTGTCAGTACAGTGACACATTTGCTAAGCAAGTATAGAGCTTGAATGTGCCATTTGCTTCTTCTACCTTTCACTTTCATTCCATGCAGGACCTCTGGGCCATTCTGGATGTTCTTCAACCTCAATTGCCATCCCATGTGCTAAAGGTTTTTGGGGAATCCCTCGTAGACCACCCAGGTTATGCTTTTCTACTTTCCTGGGCATTTTTCATCTATTTAAGTTGAGAAGACTCCATCACAGAGCCGAGCATGGTGAAAGACTCTTTCAACTCCAGTACTTAGGAGGCTGAGACAGACGTTCATGAGTTTGAGGTTAGCCTGGCCTTCCTAGAAAGAGCTTGTCTCAAAAAAATTTTAATCATATCTAGCATATAAATAATATGGGAGTTCTCTTATATAATTTTGCTAGAAGTATGGGTTAAAATACATCCAGGGAGCATATATTATTTATAATCTAATCTGCTACACATAAAAATTATTCCCAAATATCAAAGTTTCCAACACAAGTATTGCTCTCCATTTGTTTCAAAATTTTGGGAACGGCTTGAGTATTGCAGTTCTGAACATGTTGCTGGTTATTAGAAAACAGACCATATAGTTACAGCTATGTGAAGGCTTTGTTATGGTTGAATTTTTAATTAATATTCACTTCATATACTATAATCATTTGCTATGTACTATTAGTAAAAATGAATGGAGTTATGATGAGTGTTTATATTATAAACTAAACAAAAATAATGTCTTCTAATTCTGTCAATCTTTATTTATTGCTTTGAGTTGTTCTGTCATTTTCCCTTGAAAGTTGACCTTGCTTACATGGGAAGGTGAAGATGAATTTAGTAAAGCTATTTGATTTGCAAGGTAATGAGTGATTGCCAATATATGAGATTCATCATTTCCTCTTCTCTTCTTTTACATGACTGTAATGATAGTAAAAATTGATTGTCAGAACACCAAGGATAAGATCTAAAGTCCATACTCCGTCCTTTGATGCAGATCAGTTCATCAAATAGGGATTAGACTACACAAAGATTAATTGCAGTACCCCAAGAGTTAGTTCTAGATGATTTGTTTTAATTGATAACCAATGGTTTACAAAGCAGAAGTTATCATCTGTGAAATTGGATAAAGAGTCTTACAATAAAAGCAACAGACAAGAGTCATCTTAAGGATAGCTAAGATAGATCATTGTCATCTCACAAATAGAATTCCTGGGGAGGGACTTCCATAGCACACCGCAAGAGAATGAACAAATCTGTCCTACCTTTAACATTGTCATCTTGTCACTGAAACTCTGCCATATTAAAAACATTCCTCATTTCTCTTGTACAACCAATTTTCTCCTTTGTGTCAATTATATTTAATTAAGGAAGAGAAATGAAGAAAAGAAAGACAGAGCAACTATATGAATAAAAGATAAAAATCAAAGGGATAGTGGGAATTTTTTTTTTGCCCTAAAACAAAATAAATCTTTCTAACCTCTAAGAGAAAGCCAGTGGGTTGACTTCCTTTTTCATTACTTTTCAGTTTTGGACGACACCAAAATATGATGTAGCAAGCATCTATACTGTGCCACCTTGGAAATGGATGAGAAAATTTATTAGAAAAAGAACAATATCCATTTGATCTTGGTTTTGATCTCTAAATAATATATTATAAAGGACCGTTATAGACAGGTTTCCTCATGTTGTTCAGACTGACTCCAACTATACAGGAATTTTTATTTTTTTATTTTTGGATTTTGATTTTTTTTTCATTGTTTACTCATCTCTCTCTTAATGTCTGGAAATCTGCCATAAAATAACAAATTGACTTATGTTTGTTAGTAGTCCTAGAGTTTTTTTAAGAGCTAAAAGTACTTTTGAATTTTTGAGACTGTTTACCTAGAAATTTGAGGAAAACAATAGCAGTTACAGTAGTGTCAAAGACTATATATCTAATTGCCAAGCCCCATCGTTAAAATTCCCTTTTTCCCCAACAGATTTTTTTAGCCTCTTTGAAAAAAATCATATAGCTGTCACTACAAGGACTAATTTTTGGTTCTTCTATTCCTTTAGTTTACATGTTTGTATTGGGAGCAGTACCATGCTATCTGTGTTACTATGGCATTGTAGTATATTTTGCAATCACATATTGTGATTGCTCCAGCATTGTATTCACCCTACTCAGCATTGCTTTGCTGTTTGGGTCTTGTGTTTCTATATGACACTGAATATGTACATCACTTTTGGTAACATGGCCTTTTTTCAAAATATTAATGAAGCAAATCCACAGACATGGGAAATCATTCCATCTTCTACTGTCTTCTCCAATCCAATAGTCCATTTTATTTTATTTTATTTTAGGATATTGTAAAAAAATATTTTTCCTGATTTCTTTCCTGGGATGTTTACTATAATTATATATGAACTTTGTGTGTGTGTGTGTGTGTGTGTGTGTGTGTGTGTGTATACATTACGGATATTTCTATGAGGGTTTACATTCTGCCATTTTGCTGGAAGATAGAGAATTTAGTTAGTAGATCTAAAAATAGAAGATTGAAATTTGGTCTCTACCTTTCACCTTATCCAAAAGCACAAATCAAATGGATCAAAAAGGAAAGGCCATCCAGAGATTGCTCCACCTGGGGATCCATCCCACTTGCAGCCATCAAACCCAGACTCTATTGCTGATGCCAAGATGTGCTCCTGACAGGAGCTTGATATGGATATCTCCTGAGAGGCTCTGCCAGAGCCTTAGAGATAAAGATGCAGATGCTTGCAACCGGTCTTCAGACTGAGCAGGGGGACCCCAATGGAAGAGGTAGGGGAAGAACTGAAGGAGTTGTAGTGGTTTGCAACCCCATAGGAAGAACAACAATATCAACCAACAAGGCAACCTGGAGCTTCCAGGGAATAAACCACCAACCAAAGAGTACACATGGAGGGACCTATGGCTCCAGCTGCTTATGTAGCAGAGGATGGCCTTGTCTAGCATCAAAGGGAGGGGAGGCCCTTGGTCCAGTGAAGTTTTGATGCCCCAGCATAGGGGAATGCTAGGGTAGTGGGGTGGGAATGGGGCGTATGGGTGGGGGAGCACCCTTGAGGAGGCTGGGGGAAGGAGATGGGAGGGCTTTCTCAGAGAGGAAACCAGGAAGGGAGATAACATTTTAAATGTAAATAAAGCAATAAATAAATAACCAATAAAATCTGTTTTTAAAAAACAGAACAACTGCCATCCCAAGTAAGATTTCAAGACTTCAGAAATACCAATGAGCTGAAAAAGGAGATAGAATTAAACCAAAAGCATCTACTCAACAAAAGAAATGAGTGAGGATCCAGTGGGGTGTAGTATAAAAAGACTGCCCAAAGGGGGGGGGGAATCATTGCCATCTATTTTTCTGAAATAGAATGAATGTCCAAACTATGATTAAAAAAAAAACTGAAAAAAAAATGTACTTAAGGAGACAACAAAGACCCAGAGCTGAAAACAACACCTACATAGTTTATTGAACATGGAGAAGCTGAGCTAATGCCTACATAAAACGTTCTCTACCACAATCTAGCATCGTAGGAAGGCACTCTGCATATGACCAAAAAAGCAACATAGATAACAACCCAGCCACAAACTTGATTTACAGTGGTGTCCTGCCTACAAGATATGCTAGTATAATGGTAGCACAAAGCTTGTGGAGTAACCAACCAATATCTAATTTGAAGGCCCATTGCACAAGACAGAACCCATTCCTGACACTGCTTGAGTACCCAAGAACCAGAGACTAGATGGCCCCAAAACCTAGGGTAAAACTAAATATTGCTATTCTAGAAAAAGAAAAAATAAAATAAAAAAATATATAGTGATAAAACAGCTCTTAGTATTTTGCTATACTCATAGATCAGTGCCTTGTCCAATCATTAACAGAGGAACTTTCCCTGCAGCAGACGGAGACAAATACAGAGACCCACAGCCTGACATTATGGAGAGAATGAGAGACCTTGGAACCCTCAAGCCTGAGTGTGATGTCTCCATCAAATCCATTTTCTCAGCAATCAGAGATGGCTACAAAAGTGGAGGCAGAAAGAGCATAAGAGCTAGAGGGAATGAAGAATACCCAAAGAACCAACACCCTCTAAATCAGCATGATCAGAGCTCTTATGAACTTACAGAGCCTGAGCCAACATTTACAGGGCCTTCAAGTGCCTGCACCAGAGCCTCTGAAAATGTATAAAATGGCTTCCAATTTAGTGTTTTTATGGGACTCTGGAGTCTTTTTGTACTTTTTCCCAGGCTCTTCTTTGCTGGAATTTGCTCTGTACACATTTAAGGTCTTAATTTTTGATTGATCTTATGATATTGTATTTTATTTTATTATTACAAAAACAACAAGAGAAAGTAATCAAATCAATAAATGGAGAAAGATATTGAACACAAATGGATCTCAAAAGAAGTGCAAATGACCGACTGACACCTGGGAATCAAAATTCTTAGCCATCAGAGAAATGCCATAAAAACTATATTGAGCTTCCTTTCTACCCCAGTTAGAAAGGCCATCAACAAGGAAACAAAACAAACAACAACAACAACAAAAAAAACCAGATGTTTGTGAAGATATGGAAAGAAAAGGACCTTTATACATGCACTATTAGGAATGTAAAGTAATATAGCCACTGTAGTATTCTCTATGGAGGTTCGTCACAAAGTTAAAAGGAGAACATTTATGTGACCAAAGGCCATCATTCCTGGGTGTGTCTAACTGTAGGAATCAAAGTCAGCTTATAATAAAGATACCAGCACACCCTGGTTATTTTTAAAATATCCATACCATCCAATCTGTTGTCAGACTATATGCATTCTGATAGCTGAATAATCAACAGACAATATAAATATACTATAGAGTATAATTCAGCTATAAAGCAGAATAAAATCCTGTTATTTTCAAGAAAGTATATGGCACTGAAGATGTGTCATTTTTAGGGAAAATAAGACAGACTCATGGAGTCAAATAATTGCATAATTATTATTTAATACAAAGGAATGAAATGCTTTCAAGTAAAAGGTAGGTTACTTGGAAAATAAGGCAATTTGAGAGAGGAATAGGACAGGGTAACGTGTGGTTTAATATGCCCAAAGTATATTTCATATGTGCATGCCGAGTCATAATGGCTGTCTTTGTTACATATAACTAAATGCATGATAATAAAAATTGGAAATTTTTCACTCAGTTCCCTTCTGATAATAAGACAGAATATTGAGTACAACTTTTAACGTTGACTTTTATTTGTTTTGTCTATCACTGCAAAAAATAGGCTAAAAACTAGTTAAAACCAGTACATAAGCAAAGCATGTATAGGTGTATTGAGTTTACATTAATAAGGAACACAATTACAGTTTTTTTATATTTATTTATTCATTGTTTTTTTATTTAAAAGCTGTAAATTTTATAGCCTGGTAGTTTCTAAAGCAGGATAAGGCATTACAAGACCATCTGAGCAAGATAAGTTACTCAAATATAGCTGAATATGCATTAAAGCCATAAATCAGAAGAATGAGTGATAGGTCATTCATCAAGCTTTAAAGACAAAATGAATCATCAAAAAGAAATATGCTCTATGGACTTTCATGTAGAAATGTTGCATCTTCTTTGTAAGATAAATGATACTTCATAGAAAATAATAATGTCAATAACACGATTAACCTTAAATGAATTGCTCTTGGAATCTTGATAAAGCCAAACATAATGTTTATGTTGATGGAACTAAATCAAAGGATTTCCTGGGAAATCCAATTTATCTTTTTACCCAACAGGAAAAAGATGAAATGTGGTATTATTTATGGGATTTTTGAAGACAAGTGCCTCTCAGCATCATACACATTTACCAATTCCCTTTGTAATTTCCCTTATATTAATTTGTACTGAGTGGAAGAAACCACAGAAATTTAGTTCAGCGTAATTGTGTAGTCAAGACAACTGAGTTTAAATAAGAGAAAAAGAGATAAAAGGTACAGAGGAATGATGACATAATAATAAAAAACAGATCATGCAATATTTAAGCAATTTAGGAAATTCTCCTCCATCCAAAAAAAAAAATCCTAGTAATATATAAATGTCTCCTTTACCTTGATAAAGTTGAATAAAGCATTATGATGTTGAGCAAGCAGTGCCTATGTGACATGCAAATACAACACCTTAAATCTGGTGTCATAGTCAGTGAATTAATGATTGAGATATTTAAAATGAAATGTTCCACTCAACACTGAGCAGCTGAGAACACTCTCTCTCTTCTCTCTCTTTGTATATATATATATATATATATATATATATATATATATATATATATATATATATATCCCTTACTATAATTCATAGAACTTCACAATTCAGGGATCCTTTACCATTATCTAATATACAACAACAACAAAGAAGGCTTTGTCACCCTTTCATGAGTTAGATTTAAAAATTGTACTGTAGAAACTAATGAATGGCTAGTGACACCTTCACCTAAACCTACTATATGCAAAACGTAAGTTGTGAGATAACTTTATAATTAACACACTTTACCGGTACAAAGGATAATTTTCTATTGTCATTTATCTTATTACACAAGGCTGATATCTTATGCTCTTAGCACAATACCAAAATAAATAAAATTTAATCAGGCAATTTGGGAAAGAGTACCCAGAATAAAACATTTTCACTAAGTAGAACATTGATGTAGTCAAAGTCCACCTTCTCATATAGGGAATGTTTCATAATTATTACAAAAATAATTAATGACACTTATCTGTTTGAAAGCTGAAATCTAATGTTCTGAGCCTCAGGACTGCCCAGGAATTACAGCAAATAAAATGAAGCAGTGTGTCCTGCTTTGTCTTGTGCTATCACATTTTATTTGTCCCTGCTCACTCTTTATAATCATTAAAAGCAGAAAATTGACAAATACTTCACTAAACTCCATCTTGAAGCTTTTCTACTGACTGGATAACAAAGGTGATCAATGATTCTTATACTTGGATATTTCTACACAGTGGTTGGAATATTAGATGTGGCATTTCAGGTAGGATTGCTTAGGTCATAAGGAAGCTGGGGCTAGGATAACGTCAGTGAGGTGATGGCTGCAAGCACATGAGTTTGGATCTTAAAAACCTATGCAAAAGTCAGGCATGACAGCACCCCTGAAACTGAAGTGCTTGAGGGATCAGAGATAAGGGGATCCCTAAAGCTCAAAGCTCAACCAGCTTAGCCAAATCAATGGATTTTCAAGTTCCATAAGAGACACGGGCTCCATAAATAGAGCTATAAATTGATCAAGGAAAATACCTTACGTCCAGCTTTGACCTGCCAATGAACATAACCTCATGGACACACACACACACACACACACACACACACACACTCCTTTGTACACCCTTACTAACAAGTACACATTATATACAGAAAGAGAGCAAGAAAGAGAATATTGAAAGAAAGGAAGAAAAGGGAAAGAAAGGAAGTAAGAAAGGGAGAAAGAAAGAATGAATGAAAGAAACAAAGAACAGAAGGAAGGAAGGAAGGAAGGAAGGAAGGAAGGAAGGAAGGAAGGAAGGAAGGAAGGAAGGAAGGAAGAGAGAGGGGGAGGAAAGAAAACAAGCAAGGAAGGAAACAAAATAAAAATGAAAGAAGGAAGGGGAAGAGAAATAAAGAGGCAGGGAGGGAGGCAGGGAGAGAGGGAAGGAGGGGAGGATGGAGGCAGGGAAACAAGGACATAAGTTAGATTTCAAAATTAATGTCACTACAGTTATAGTTCATTTCCTTGTCTATAGCCATATAGGCTATACTTGGGAAATCTCTAAGTGCTATAATTGTGAAGTTACACTCTTAGTGTTAGTATATTACTGTAATTTTACATTTTTAACTTTTACATTCCTAGAGTGGTTGTCATATTGAGTTTGTTTTAATGATATGTTAGAATTTGCTTTAAAAGTTTAAGAGTAAAGGAAACAATCACCATTCCATCTTATATTTTGGAAACTAGTGGTAAATAGTTAACCAGCTCTAAACTCTCCAGAGAGTGTGCATGCCTCCTCTATACCTGCCCAAATGTTTTGGATTCATGAATGAAACACACACACACACACACACACACACACACACACACACACACACACACACATGCACAGCCTTGTTTTTAATATGCCTAAGCAGCTCAATGGCTGGGCTACTCCCTAACTGCAGGTGGCTAACACATACTCCCCTCTGATATTCCTGAGTTAATACTTATTAAATCTATAGCCCTCCTGGGGCTGCTTTCCCCCTGTTCCTACATGTCCGCTGTCCTGTACCATGTCCCTCTGTACCTTTTGGTGTGTCCACTTCCTATGCCCTGGTCATGGCACAATTTCCTCCTCCCCTCCTCTTCCTTTCTTGATCCCTTCCTGGGAATCCTAAAATTTCTCCCAGCCCAGTCATTGGTCACCTGTAACTTTATTGACTGGTCAAAACCCAACTGGGGATAGGCTTTCTTTAGTCCTACTGCAAACAGGTTTTTGGGTAACATAATTAGCATGAGAACACAAGCCATTACAAACTATCCTTGCAGTTTTGATCTATATAGTATATTTTCAGTTCTGAATCTGACGTTTTCTATTTGTGTACAAATGTTCACCATAGGACTGCAGAGTCCTTTAAGTACTATTTCAACAAGTGGGCATATTAGTGATATAAGGTTAGATAAAGTATCATTTTTAATCAAATTTAAGTTTTGTATTACTTTAAATTTTAGAACAATGAGAAAAATATTTTTGAAGTAGTTTAAAATAAAAATTATTCTCTACTTCTGATTATAAAACATTTTTCCCAACGGTTTTATAACATAAGTTAAACAGGAATGTAGAATTTAAAAGTATATATTATCTTATTATGTAAAAACAAAATCAAAATGATCTTCTCTGCTATTGAACACAGAACTCTGAATATGCTAAGAAATGCTTTACTTCTGAACTAGATGGCAAGTCATTGACTTTCAAGACAGAGTCAGGGTAGCCTGCAGATCACGATCCTTTTACCTCCTACCCTAGGACTTGCTAGAACTACAAGCATACACCACTGTGTGATCACCCAAAACTAAAAACATCCATATTTACAGTTAATAATAAATATCTTTATGTAAATGTTTTCAAGGCCTAGAGGATGACAACAGTAACTAGTCAGTATAGTCAGTGTCCATCTGATATCTTGCCAAGCTCCTTAAGTTACCCACTTTCTTCATGTTCCAGTCATTATTTTGCTTGTTTGTTTGTTTGTGTATAACAAAACCTGCAGTTTAGAATACCCAATCAAATTGCATGTTGTTAAATACAGGAAGCAAAGGCACTGAATGGTATAATAGACAATGGTATAATAATACAGACTCACCGTATACTTGAATCATCCTCTGGACGCTAATGTGCAGGCACATACACACTGCTTCCTGGAAGAATACTTCTTTGTGTCCTGTTTCTGTTAGAGAATCTCATTATACTGGTATATAAAAATGGGCTTTAAATTAATTGATTGCAACTTCTTTACAATAGCTCTTCGAGAAAATAAATATACTGCTCTGCTGTGAGTAATTTCAGGTGTATAAATCTTCCTAATTCATTACAGGGTGTATTTAGTCCAGGGGCACCAAGCATTTTCTTGATTGATGAAACATATTTATTCCATAGAAACCAAAGTAGCATTTATCTATCTGTGTGTTTTCACCATAGACCCACTTGGTTGGGAGCCATTTCTGTTCTCTGAGAAACTATACAGAGCATCTAGAATGAATAATCTCAGCCCTACATCTCAGCACCCCACTTTCCACCCACAGCTAACCTAGTAGTGAACTGATGAGGTCAATTGTTATGTCTTAGTCCAAACTTGCCACCACTGGCTAGCACATTATGAAACTGGATTGACTTTAACTACATTCACAAACAGATTTCATATACCATTAACTATGGCCACAGAGCAAGGAGTACATGGTATTTCCTGGACTGTGGTTGACTAATACCTATCACTTTCTGGATTGTGAATAAAGGGAAGAGCCTCATGGGAGGAAATTTAGCTGAAAGAGAGTAACATTCTATTACCAGGTTATGTGGAGTTGCCCTACTCCTCACAGAGATAGGTTGAGATGTCTGTCAACTCTCCTGCTAAACAGAACATCCATCATTTGACGATTTTAGGAGTTCAGAATAGTACTCTGTGTATCAACACTCATCATTTTGTGGGATCCTTCATATTTTATTAATGGAGCTAGACTGTGTTCTTTATAGGTCAAAAGTAAAGAAATGTAGTCAGTTTTCTATCAGCCTTGTGTTGTAATCAATATAATTGGGAAAACCCAGAACTAACCCCATTTCTTCCCTGACCACTGTTTGCTTCTTCTCTTGAGCCTTTTCAACATTCTTACATTACATACCTGGAATTCCTTGGACTGTACTTACTTTGCTCATAAATAGACATTTATCTACACTTGGCAAATGATTTTTCTCTTCTAAGAAGTTGGATTTAGCCTTTAGAGGTGTCAGTTAAGACCTTTTATAAAAATGTAAATAAAAGGAGTCTATATTCAAGGTTATATTGATAGTTCTTGGATGTTATACTCTACATGATTTCTTATCTACTTATGTCAACTACATCTACTTAGGGTTTTGATAGAAACCATAGCATCTGTATCTACAACATAAAAGTATTACCACAGCTTAGCAGCTAAGCCATATCCCTGTGTCAAGAATTTAAGCAGTTTATCTGGCTCCTCCCTTAGGGTTTTTATACTTCAATAAACATGTCAGCAAGCTGGTTCCATATTTAATGTGTTCTTGAGCTGGGAATGTGTCTCTCAAAAATTTGTAAATTGTTAGCAGAATTAATCTTCCTTCATCTGTGTAACTAAGAACTCGGGCTCCTTACTGTGTGCTGACTGGAGTGTCCTCTAAGGATGGAGTGGCTACCAGCAAGTCTGGAGTCTGCAGCGCCTATGTATCTGTAGCCACTTTGCTCAAATGACCTTATAAAACTGAACATAAAAACTGTTACATAAGAACCGTTCTAATATTTTAAGTGTAAATCATAATATTCCACAGATTGAATGTCCCGTGGCTTCCCACTGAATTGAGCCAGTGATCACAAGGCCTGGTTGTCTAAACAGGCTCTGGGACCTCAGCCCTCCCCCGACTCATTCTTCAAATACACAGAACTCTTTCTAAGTTCCAGGCTGAGGATATGTTGATTCTCCACCTCTGAAGCATTACTATGCCTCTGTTTGATGTTCTTTTCCAAAGAAGCATGTGTCAGGCTCCTCTGTTTCATCAGCTTTCTACTGAAGTACTAGTGAAGAACCTCACAAGGATTCACATAAAATAATAATGTACTCATCCTTCTTTTTATTTCTTGCCCTGACTCTCATTGTTCTGGTGAGCTTCCTACCGTTTGACATTTTTAGGACAGTCCTCTGTTTTAACCAGTTTGCCTGCATTCCCAGATGTGTAAGCTGAGTCGAGTCAAGACCCATCCCTGCTTATGTTTATTTTCCTTTAGTCTAGAGCAGCCCTTAGCACAGAGGAAAAGCTCAATACCATTTGATAAGTGAACAGATGGAAACACTTTGGATTAATTCTTAAGCTCCACCCACTGATTAGCATGAAACAATGAAAACTAAATACTTATAATAGCAAATTTTATTTCAAATTATGCTTACCTAAAATATTTATTGGGTATTCTTGAATTCCCTGGCCAATTCTGCTTTCTCCTGTAAACAAAGGTGTTTAAGGATGAGAATAATAAAAAAGAAGTTGTATATTATTTATTGAAATTTAGTATGTATTTTTCCCAGAAATGTGTCCATACCATAAAATATTAAGTAGAAACACAAGTTAACTCTTGATTTGAATGAATGAATGCGTCGCACCTCCCTCAACCAGCAAGAAAGACACGCCACCACCGGGATCTTCTCAGTCAGCTTTATTCTGGAGTACCTTGACAGTAGATTCCCAGGACACTGGACAGCAGCAGAGCTGCTGCTTTTATACTCTCCCAGGGAAGAGGGGAGGGTGTTGTAGTGGTTGCAGATTGGTGCACCAAGATACATCTCATTAGCATGTGGTCCATTCATTGGTGCCACAAGCCACACCCATTAGCATATTGCCCGTTCATTGGTGCTATAAGCCACACCTCATTAGCATATTGCCTGTTCGGGAGGGGCTATTGCTTGAGGAGGGCCCAAAGAGAGCTGCGCATGCGCGCTAGGCTCTCCTCCCTGGCAACCTGCTGGTCCCTCGCCATCTTGTAATGGTGGGGGAGCTGGAGGCTTGCCGGAGCCCAGGAGGCTTGCCGGAGCCTGGGTGGGGGCTTTGCCAGGTGGGGGCTTGGCTGTCCGCCGGAGGCCAGGTGGGGGCTTTGCTGTCCGCTGGAGGCTGGGCAGCTTCCTACAAATGAGGACTTGAGTTTGGAATGTTAACAGAAAGACTTGCCCTGGAGTGTGGTTGATATACTTTGTCAAAGCTTCTGTTTCCTTTTCCAGCTGGTATCAATTGTAAATAGCTTTGTGGCTATGGTGCAACTTTGTGCCCACTACTCTATGGGATTTTATCTGGTTTGAATATGTGCAGAGCTGATGCATGCTATGCCACAGTCTCTCTGAATGCATATATATGTGCATCGGCCATGTTGGATTGGAGTCACCCACCACTTTTGGCTCTTTGGCTCCTTCTCTCTCCTGTTCCACATAAAACCCGGAGCCTTGAAGGGAGGGGTTTGATAGGACATCCCATTTAGGGTTGAGCACTCCAAAGTCTCTCACTGTACATTGTCTAGCTACAACTCTGTGTTAATTACCATCTACTTCAAGAAGAAGCTTCCTTATGAAATGGAATCAGAAAACTTACTGCTATAGTTCTCATAGATTCCTGACCAAAACCAAAACCAAAACAAAAAGAACAATAATACCCCTCCAGATGTCTTTACAGAAATGTACTTTGAATGGTTATTCCAGCCAAATTCTGGAAACAGAAATAGAAATGATGAAATAGGTAGAACCTTCCTGACACATGTTGTTTATACAGGCTTGTTTTTCTGCCTGAGTGCTCTAGTTATTTATTACATACTAATGCCTGATCTCTTGTGAATGTCTCACCTTGTTGGAATGTCAAAGCTAGAAGTGATCTTTGTAATTTTCCATTAGTCATTGGGTAGTCCACTCTAGAAACAAATTACATCTTTTGGGTTGCTTGCTTGGCTGGTGCTAAAGTCTGTTAAATGTTCTCTATGTATTGTTTGCTTTAGTATTTGTGACTCAAAGTATTTCTGCCAAGCACTCCATGAGTTCTACAAAATATGTCAGTAGAAATAGGTCAGCCGACATCATAGTAATAATTATATTAAACAAAAAGTTCAAGAAAATCCATAGAAATGTAGAAAAATGCACTTCCAAGTAGGCAATTAATTCTCACAATAATAAAATAAAGTACTGGTGACCTGTTGGGTCCATGACATTAGCTAGGAAAGATGATTAATCAGTAAAAAGAAGTGGGGGAGAGCACAGTAAAAAGATAATGAGCACATTCCAAGCCTAAAATGGAACAGAAATGAACTGTAGTGCCAAAAACAGCACACTGAGAAGAGCAGAATAGGAGATCTGCTCATTGCAAACATTGTCAGCTATGTGCTTTCCTAGTTCAAGGCATGAGGACCATGATGCATACCCTTCCTAGTGAGCACTCTGGACTATAACCCAGGGTAAGATCCCAGGGGGAAAGTTGCAGTAAATTTCATCAGTTGTCCAGAAAAGTATATTTTTTTGGCATTATCCCTGCAAGTCTGTGGAACAGGAATCTCATCACTCTATTCTTGTATTCCACAGCATCTTCTAAGTCCTTTTTCAGATTAAGATTTACAGGGTATCTTGCTTTATCATCCATATAAGATTGAAAACTACTACAAACTCTATCTGTTTGTTCTCTGTAGTCAGAGTGTACTTATTTTCTGTTCCTAAATTCTGTATGTTATAGAAATGCCTGTTTTCTCTCAGTATCCTTGCTCTACCAGAGCTTAAAAAAGGTTTAGAAAAAGGTTAATTATAAGAGAAGATTTATACACTAATTTTCATGACATTAACTACATATATTGGATTATTCGGTTCTCCATAATTATCATCAGATCAGGTATACAAGAAAAATGCGTCTATTTAAACATCACCAGCATCAACTCTTCTCAATACTCATCTCTTCACCTTAATTTACTTTTCAAAAAGATCATTTCTCTCAGGTTTTTGGTATGTAATGTTCCTTCTTTCTTTCTTTCTTTCTTTCTTTCTTTCTTTCTTTCTTTTATTAGAAATTTGGTATGTAATGTTCTTTCTTTCTTTCTTTCTCTCTTTTATTAGAAATTTTTGTTATTTACATTTCAAATGCTATCCCAAATGTTCCCTCTACCCTCCCTCCGACCTGCTCCCCTACCAACCCACTCCTACTTCTTGGCACTGGTGTTCCCCTGTACTGGGGCATATGAATTTTGCAAGACCAAGGGGTCTCTCTTCCCAATGATGGCTGACTAGGCCATCTTCTGCTACATATGCAGCTAGAGACATAAGCTCTGGGGGTTCTGGTTAGTTCATAATGTTGTTCCACCTATAGGGTTTCAGACCCCTTGAGCTCCTAGGGTACCTTCTCTAGCTTCTACATTGGGAGCCCTGTGTTCCACGCTATAGATGACTGTGAGCATCCAATTCTGTATTTGCCAGGCACTGTCATAGCCTCACTTGAGATAGCTATATCAGGTTCCTTTCAGCAAAATATTGCTGGCATATGCAATAGTGTCAGGGTTTGGTGGCTAATTATGGGATGGATCTCTGGGTAGGGTAGTCTCTGGATGGTCCACCCTTTTATCTTAGTGCCAAACTGTCTCTGTAACTTCTTCCATGGGTGTTTTGTTCCCAATTCTAAGGAGGAATTAAGTATCAGCACTTTAGTCTTTGTTCTACTTGATTTTCTTGTGTTTTGCAAATTGTATGTTGGGTATTCTAAGCTTCTGGGCTAATATACACTTATCAGTGAGTATATATCATGTGAGTTCTTTTGTGATTGGGTTGCCTCACTAAGGATGATATTCTCCAGATACATCTATTTGCCCAAGAATTTCATAAATTCATTGTTTTTAATAGCTGAGTAGTGTAAATGGTACCACATTTTCTGTATCCATTCCTCTGTTGAGGAACATCTGAGTTCTTTCCGGCTTCTTGCTTTTATAAATAAGGCTGTTATGAACATAGTGGAACATGTGTTCTTATTACCAGTTGGAACAACTTTTGGGTATATGCCCAGGAGAGGTATTGCTGGATCTTCCTGTAGTTTTATGTCCAATTTTCAGAGGAACTGCCAGACTGACTTCCAGTGTGGTTGTACAAGCTTGCTATGCTAAAAACATTGGAGGAGTGTTCCTCTTTATCCACATCCTTACCAGCATCTTCTGTCACCTGAATTTTTTATTTTAGCCATTCTGATTAGAGTGAGGTGGAATTTCAGGGTTGTGTTGATTTGCATTTCCCTGATGATTAAGGATGTTGAACATTTTTTCAGGTGCTTCTCAGCCCTTTGGTATTCCTCAGTTGAGAATTCCTTTCCCAATCTGTTGGTATCCCTTTTGTCTTATTGACAGTATCTTTTGCCTTACAGAAGCTTTGCAACTTTATGAGGTCCCATTTGTCAATTCTTGATCTTACAGCACAAGCCTTTGCGCTTCTGTTTAGGAATTTTTCCCCAGTGCCCATATCTTCGAGGCTTTTCCCCACTTTCTCCTCTAAAAGTTTCAGTGTCTCTGGTTTTATGTGGAGTTCTTTAAACCACTTAGACTTGACCTTAGTACAAGGAGATAAGAATGGATCAATTCCCAATCTTCTACATGAAAACTGCCAGTTGTGCCAGCACCATTTGTTGAAAATGCTGTCTTTTTTCCACTGGATAGTTTTAGCTCCCTTGGGCTGGAGGGATGGCTCAGCAGTTAAAGGCTAAGTCCCAGAGAGAGTGAATTTGGTGACAAAATCTTAAGCTGAGTCTACAGCTAAGCCACCAGCCATCAGGCCCCAGCGATCCTTTTGTTATCCCTTCCATAGTGCTGAAGTTACAGGTAGTGCACAGACACATGCAATTTTTTATGTGGGTGAAAACCCAGGTTCTCATGTTGGTACAGCAGGTGTTCTTAGTCACTGAGATATCTCACCAACCTATTAACTTTTTACAAACCTTTTTTTTTTTCTTTCACTTGGTAAAATGCCATCTGTATTCAGACATATTTTCATTCTTTCTATAGATCCTATTAAATATTTATGAGTTTAAGGTAAAATAAGTTTAAGGTACATTATCTATTTCAGAGTCTGAGACAATTCTGTGATTGTTCTATTTACTCTTCTCTCTTGTCTGTGGCTCACGTTTTCTTGCTCTTTCACAAGCCTCACAATTTTTATTGAATTCTAAATATTATAAAACTAAAAAAGCACAATAAGTGGTGTGTCTTTAAAATGTTGTCCCCCCCTTTTTAATTAGACTTTTTGTTTGAAATGTTGATCCAATCAAATCCTGCTGAGTCTTAGATCTGTTGCTGCTTTAGTTCAATTCAGTTTACCATGTATTTCAAGCAAACTAGCATGGTCCGCTGTGGCAAGACATCGGAGATCTCTTTGTACCTTATGTTTTACAGCTGACACAGTCTTACCTCGAACCTCAGGCACGAATATGCCCACAGTGCATCCTAGACTGCCTGTCTTTCTGAGTCTTAAGAGAATTGTACCTGCAATCCTGCCCAGAGTCTTTGGACAGGTTGCCTGGGAACCTGGAGGAATTGCTGTCCATCATTCTGCCATGCCTCTGCCTTTGCCAAAACAGAGAGGATCAGAGCTCACTGACACCCACCAGGAAAGATCTACAAGGTGGCTGCCAACACATTCTATGACTGGTGCTCTGGGGACTTGCAATCCCTCATCCCAGTAGTAGCCAGTAAACATTCAACTGAACTCCCTTGGCCCCTGTGTAGGGAGTATTGTCCCTCCTCCTTCCATGGTTCTAATGGAGAGTAAAGCAGCCACAGACCTAAGTGCTCCCTAGAATTCTGAGGACTTTCCAGATTTGAGTTTATTTATCTGTGTCTCCATCTCCTGGATCAGATTTTGTTTTTGAAACGAGTAATTTTTGCTAGTTGTGAGTAAACAATGGCGTCATGCTAAAGGGAAACTTGGATTTTGTGGTTTTCTTACATTATAATAATTTCAAAACACTGTCTTCAGAATTTCAGTACTGAATGTTCCTCTTAATCTTCACAGTTGATTGTCACAGATAAAGAATAGAAATGTTTCCTTTCTCCCCCTCCTACCCTCCTCTGTCATCACATGCTGTGTTCTTGCTGTACAAAACTATTTGACCTCCTATGGCCTTTTCCACAAATGTTCAATTTCCATCTTTTTCGTTTCCTGTATCCTGAGCTTCTGAAGCTCAAGGACTGACCTTGATCTTCAGTAGGAAATATGTAAGTATTTCAGGCCCTCTGTTAACCACAGTACTATGGTCTTGGGCTGGTTCTTACTTCCCAGTATTGCTCAGACTTGGTCTGTGACTCTTTCTCTGTTGGATCTTTGTCTTGGGCTTCTGCCTCTGTCTAACAGATGATCTCTTCCTGATCATTCATATGAACCATGTTGCTTAATAGTCTAAACTGAAAGTACTTTTGCTAAGCTTTTGGATTTGCTGAATTTCTCACATAAAGGTTGCCTTTTTACCTTGTCAGATGGGACTACTAGTGCTTCTCTGAACTGTTATATTTTGAGAAAAAAAAATCTTCTCACTTCCCACATGTTACATCAGAGATATCAACTCAGACAAAGTTTATTGCCAATTGAAAGTCTTTAGTGCAGCTATGAGAACCACACCCAGCCAACTAAGGTGTGACTCTGAGTGTCCAGCTACAGGGGATTTTGAATGTGTGAACCGAAAAAACCAGTCCCAACATCTTGTTTGACAGCTTCAGGGGCAGGGCTTCACAGAAGCAAGCTGTCAAACAGAAATTATGATAAGTGCTTAGCTGGAGGGGATTCTGCACACACAGGCTGAGGTAAATTAGCTAGTTAACTGGACCTTTGGTTTCTAGAATGAAGTTGGATAATTTTTCATGGGATGCTCCATCTAAGAGATCAAATTCTAGTTAAACTTCAAATGGTCTCAGCAACAATACAAGGAGAAACCTTTGTGCTATCTTACTCTGTCATGCATCCCTTCAACTGTTAGAATTTCAACTTGAATGCTATCCACTTTACATTTATGTAAACAACAAAAAAATCATATATATATATATAAGCTATCTCATATTACAAGAGAGCTGGAAGATTCTAAATCCTTTGTATTTTGATTGTGTCTTTTCTATGTTTAGATAGGTATTTCTACTTAGCTGATCACATATCCTGTTCTGGAACACATATTCTGTGTGTTCTGTATGAGGTTTGTTCATCTTAAGAAATTCCAAAGCTTTATATAAGACCCATCAAGTTAAAGTTCAATATAAACTTATGACTAAAATATTTTGAGTCAGAGTTGATGACCAGACCACTCACTGCACTTGTGTATGAGCTCATTGTGTTTTGTGTGTGTGTGTGTGTGTGTGTGTGTGTGTGTGTGTGTTTTCCTTTATAAACCTGCCCTGAGAAATGTTTGTTGCTGCACTCCTGATCTAATCAGTATTAGGGTATGCTTTCAATAAACCATGCCTGTCTGACTGAGATTGGTCTTCATATGGTTTGTAGTGCTACTCTCAGAACTCAACAATATATTTTAATTCTTTATTTGGACAAAAATCCATGATTCCCAGTTTAAAAAAGTTATTCATGCCACAGTGATGAATAACATGCGCTTTTCTGAATTCTATTTCTACAAATGGATAGCTGTGTGGTCATCTATAAATTATATAACCTGGAATCTTCTATCTTCTTTCTTTCCTTCTGTTGTGTGCATGTGTATGCAGGATCATGTGTATGAAGACTTGGGACAATACAGGGTTTCTTGTTCAAACATTCTCTTCCATAGCTACAATAAGATAGGGTCTCTCACTGAGTCTGGACCTCACCAATTTGCCGAGGCCAGTGAGCACCATTGATTCTTACACCTCTGCTTTCCAAGAGCTGAGATCACAGATACCAACCTCTAGGCCCAAATATTTTATGTGTGTTCTGGTGAATTGAACTAGTTCCTTCATACTTATGGAACAAACACTTTACAGACTGAGTGATCTGTTCAGTCTTAAGTTTCTCTGTTTAAAATAAATTTGAGATAATAGAATGTAATCCAAAGACTTCCCATAGAAATTAAAAAGAGATGAACTGAAACACTTCATATACTGCATGACACAACAAGATCATTCATTTATTGAACATGATCTATTTTGTAACATTATTTTCACTGACTATAACAAAGATTCTGTAAAAGTTTAAAATCAATAAAGTTAGTCATTGGTTTAAACATTTTAATATATACAGAGAAATTTGCCTATCTAGGTTTGAAGTAATGTAGATGTAAGTCAGGATATAAAGAAGATTCTTTTGCTAAAAATGGTTGCTTAGGGATGTGAACCAAAGGCTCAAAGGGATGAGGTGTTTGCAGAATTTAACAAAGATTATTGAAAAGAGAGGAAACACAGAGCTGTAGTCACAGAACCAAGAACTTGATATCAGTGAATGAAGAGCAAATCACCACAGGAAATAACACTTTTGTTTTATATCTGGAAAACTATCCCAGAAATCCAGCCCAAAAGACTCCAGTCCTTTAACTTCTAATTTTCTATTACAGAAGGTTGAGTAAAATAAGCCACATGCAAAGGACAAAAGGCAAATTCTTTATATACAGAGAGCATAAGTTTAAAATAACATGTGTGTGCATCTATTAAAATAAGTAAACTCAGTTTCCTAGTGTTACCCAGCCAGTTTGAAACTTAACAGTGTAGGCTGTGACAGACCTACATACTAACAATAAATCATAAACTTCAAAACAATCAAGAGAGTAAATTACGAATTATTTGTTTGCTTATAAGTTTTAGCAACAAATTTCTAAGGAATGGACATTTGCAATTTGGCTGCCAGCTTCTAATATGTGGGTGAGTCTCATTCGAGGAAATTATGAGAAACATGGAAGGAACCAGCATGCTTTGAAGATTTGACTTAGCATAGAGGAATACCTTATTTTAACACCTGTGAAAGTTTTAATCAGATCACTTCTGTTCAGTTATCTCACACTATTTAAAACACTGCTTCTAATATCTAATAACATGTAGCATGGATCTCAAAAATTCCAAAGAAAAAAACTGTTAGCATTTTCCAAAACTTTTCTTTTACAATATTCTTTAATGATTAAAAAAGAAGAAGAAAAATTGGAGAAAGTCTGTCTAACATTAAAGATCTATCTTTAAAATACTTTACTGTTCATGGATAAAAACTTTGTCACAATAATATCTAATTGTTGTGTTATATAAAAATTTATAGAGAAGGAATATGTTTGGTGGAGGTAAGGTAGGTGTTGTGGAAGGGGTTGCCTCCGCAGGCCCATGCTGAGGTATTGCTTCCCCCTGAGGAACCAGCCATACAATGTCTTCAGGGCATGGGGAGGGGAGTTGAGAGAGTAGTAGAGACAGAAAAAGGCAGAGAGAGAGAGAGAGAGAGAGAGAGAGAGAGAGAGAAAGAGAGAGAGAATAGGAGTAGAGGCCATGAACACTTGGAGAGAGAGGGGAATGGGGAGCCTGGGCAAGAGGGCAGAGCTAGAACAAGAAGGCAAGAGAGAGAGAGAGGAGGGGACAAGCAGCTCCTTTTATAGAGAGTCAGGCACACCTGGCTCTTGCCAGGTAACTGTGGGGCAGAGCCTAGACTAAATGCTAACACTAATAGCTGCTATACTTACAACCTTTTAAAACAAGCTCCAACAGGGCCATACCTTCTAATCGTGCCACTCCCTGGACAGAGCATATACACACAATCACATTCTGCTTCCTGGCCTCCATAGGCTTGTCCAAACATATGAGCCTATGGGGGCCATACCTAAACATAGCATAATAAAACTATCACAGTGTGTGAGCATGTAATTGAGGCACTATAGAAAGATAATATAGAAAGACAGGTGTAATTATGGGGTGGGGGGAAGCCCTTTACTCTGGAGTCTAGTTGAAGTCTTTCATCAGTTGAGAATTAAGGATTCCAGCACACTTAACATTTATTGTGATGTTGCAGACATAGAAACAATATTCATTTTAAAACTGTAAAAATGGAGCTGAAGGGGTCTGCAACCCTATAAGAGGAATAACAATATGAACTACCCAGAACCCCCAGAGCTCGTGTCTCTAGCTGCATATGTAGCAGAAGATGGCCTAGTTGGCCATCATTGGGAAGAGAGGCCCCTTGGTATTGCAAACTTTATATGCCTCAGTACAGGGCAACACCAGGGCCAAGAAGTGGGAGTGGGTGGGTAGGGGAGCAGGGTTCGGGGAGGGTAGAGGGAACTTTTGGGATAGCATTTGAAAAGTAAATTAAGAAAATATCTAATAAAAATAAAAGGTATTCAAGGAAAAAAACTGTAAAAATAACAACAAAAACAAAACACCTTATAGAAAGAGTGCCTGAGACCTCATATGTTCTCAGTCCTTGATATTTTAAGAAGCTTTCACAAACATGTCTCTTTTTTTTTTGTAAATTTTTAACTTTCTGCACCCGTAGGTAGCTTTTTATTGTGAGTTGTAATCCTATTCAAGACTCCACAGGAGCTCTAATCCCATTTACATTCCTTAATGAGCCTTTAAAGATAACTGAAAACCCACCCCAAAATGTATGTGTGGCTACTGTAAAGACAATGAAGTATGACTCTCTCCTGAGAAACCCACAGCCATGTTCTCAGATGAGATTTATACATTCTCTGAGTCCCTTTCATTTCTATTAAAGTCTATGCTTAAACTAGATGTTTAAATGCCTTTTAATACACAGCAAGAGGGCTTCATATTGGCTCTTATTGAAGGGAAGGAAGACTGATCTCACAGCAAGTTTTAGGACAACTAGTGATTGCAAACCAAGGAACCACATCTCAAAATCAATCAGTTTATCAAGTGCACTGCTGGTGTGATTTAAACAGGTATTGAGTTTATGTGTATTTAGTTTAGTTGCAGTGGTACAAATAGGAACAGCCTCCTGACCCTGAGTGTGAAGGATTGGCTCATAGGGAGTAGCACTATCAGGGGTGTGTGGCCTTAAATGGGTGTGGCTTTGTTGGAGGAGGTGCTGACTAGGGAGAAGGCTTTGAAGTCTAAGGAGCTAATTCACTTCCCTGCTTGATGCAGAACTCTTAGCTCCTCCAGTATTATGTCTGCCTGAACACCTGCCATGTTTCCTGCCAGGAGCATAATGGACTAAACCTCTGAGATGGTAAGCCAGCCCCAAATAAATGTTTTCTTTATAAAAGTTGGCATAGTCTATGTTGTAGCTATTGCTAACCCTGTTGAAACCTTAAGAAACTGGTCACACACTGCAGACAACTTTACTTTAGAATTCTCATTATAATTTAGGATGACTCCCACAGAGTGAAATTTCTGAGAAATTTCACTAAGGGGGTGGTGAATGTTTTAAATACTCTTAAAACATTCTGCTTATGTAGATGGAACATACACAGCTCTCACCTCAAAAGGACTAAGAGTTTATTCTGGAGCCAAATATGAGGGACCATGACCTGAAAACAAAGACTAGGGCTATTCCAAATACCATGTCCCAATGTGTTAACAAGTTCATGAAACTTTTATACACATAGAAGATGGTCATAAATCAATACTTTCCAAATACATACAAAGCAGTTTAGAAGATCGGGGCAAAATTGGGAGCTCCTCATGCAATCCATTTGCTTTTTTCCATTAGAGAAACACACACACACACACACACACACACACACACACACAGAGTTAAGGGATACTTACCCTTTCCAGTCATAAATCTGTTAATTTTCTAGGAATTTCATCAGAAACCCCATTTATAGGGAGGCTATTAAACTCCTATAGCAACCGTATCTGTTCTTGCTTTCAATTTTATCAGATTATAATTCCATCCAGGAATCTTATGAGCCACTTAATACATCTTGATTATCAGGAAGACAGAAAAGGAAAAAAGGCTTTGGCGATAACACTGGATAGCCACAAAAATGAGGCACGGTAGCCTCAACTCACTGTGAGTTATGACTGGACGATGAGGTGCGTGGGTCTGGACACTCCTTTAACAACTCACTTGGTCATGAGCATTGGGGTACAACTCTTATTGCATGTACGGAATAATGTGAACTTAAGTACAAAATCAAAACAAGATTAAACCAAGGCGAGGGCAGGAGTGCGTCTTTTCAGTGACAAAAATTTCTAAATGAAAACTCAATAAAAAAAATTCTGGCGTGCAACACTGCCAGAAAAGTGCACCAATCGGCTCATTCTAACCCCAGGGAGGAAGTCTTGTGTCTGCAAATCTAGACTTGAGAACAAGGTCGCTCAAAACTGCAATGGTGCACATCTCACCCCTTTACAAAAGGAATCAGCCTGGTGGAGGGGGGAGAAAGGAAAACCGAGTACTCGATTACTCTTAAGCCAGGCGCAAGTAGTATCGTTTAGAAACTTTCCAGTCTAGAGAAGAGACAGGTGACAAAACCAGAAGCTTTCACCAGGGCAACTTCCCTTTAAGGTGCCAAACCAGTGAAAGAGCGCATGCGTACTGCTCGTTCCAGGGCCCTAGCCCCTCCTTCCAGGGGCGAACTGCGCAGGCGCGCGCGCAGGCTCTCCGGGTACCGAGCTCAGCTGATGCAGTTGTTGTGCTACCCCTCCCCCGCAGCTCTCCGGGCTGCACTCTAGCCGGCTCTCGGCCCCGCCCCGGGACCGGGGACGCTGTGACCCTGTCCTGCGGCCCGCCCGCCCGCCCGCACCGGAGCATCCCGGGACCGCGCAGCACTCCGCGTCCGGGTGAGCGACCCGGGCCGTGGGGCCCAAGTCACCTGCCCGAGCGAGCGGTGAGGGAGGCCGCAGCGAGCCGGGTGCGGGGCTGTCACCGCGGGGGCCTGGTGGCTCGGGCGGCGCCAGGGCCCTTGATCCAGGCGGCCGAGTGGCTCTGGGGCTTGACAGTTGTAGTTGCGAGGTGGCTCAGATGTTGCTTTCTTCCGGGGGGTTGTTTGTTTGTTTGTGATGCCCTTTGAAAAGCGCTGGTTTCCGTCTCTCTTGAGCCCCTCAGAAGTAACCCCAGGTCTGCACACAAACAGGTGACACATCTCAGTTGCATGCGGTGCTGAATTTATCTTTTTCCCTGTTTCTAGAGCATCTGAGAACCCTGTTGAGTTCACAAGACCGCGACATAAACACTGAGAGCTTGGGGAGGAGAAGAAGGGGATTTAGCATTCCTTTTAAAAACCTCAAGTAAGTCTCCAAAATGACTTGTCAGTAGCCTCAAGAAAAGCTAAGCAAGAAGGCTAGGATTCAACTACTTAATCTGGTGTGTACCCAAACCTACCTTCAGCAGAATATGTCAAGGTTACTGTGGGTCCGAGTAAGACAGCCAGCTGGGACCAGAACCACTTAGCTCTGTCCCAAGCCTTTTGCCATAAAGGCTCCCATTCGAGGGACACAGTTTTCACCCCTGTGGTGACACCACTTGTTGTCTAATGTCAGCTGACTCTAAACCATCCTGTGTACTCCTTATACTCCTTAGCTTCCAAGGTCACAGCATAAGGAGACAGTGCTGATTAAAATTCACCCCTGTGCACCTTTGACTGGCGAGTGTTGGCTTGGCTCTGACCCGCTGTCATTGAGCCACAGTAAGATACTGTGTTTTTGGAAGTCACAGTCATTGATATTTCTGAGCTACGGTACACAGTGTTTACATAGAACTTCTGAAAATATTTTTATTTATCTTTTCACTCCTTTTTTATACTACTCAAGTTTTTAAGTTTAATATTGCTGTCTATACTGTGAGTGAATTCAACAAGTAGTGTTCAGATTTTGAAAAAACAGATATGAATTTCCTTCATATGGGGTGACCTGAATTACTTAGTATCACTTTATTTTTTAAATGAAAAAATATTAAATTAAAAGTGGTATCTGTGATGGTCTAGTTCATTTTTAGAATCTGATAAATGATATATGGATAACCACAGGGAGAATGGAATTGCACCATTTAAAATTTTTGTTTGCCTTTTCTATTATTTTGTCTCTCAGAATACTGGCATGTTATATTATGTGACTTTTCATGTTCTTTTCAGTCATGTTCTTCTAGGGTTTTATTGACAACATTACTAAAGGAGTATGAATTTAAGTGAGTGAAATGAGTCGCTTTGAAGTTAGCTGTTGATATACACATCTTTTTTAACAGGCCAACAATTTCATCTTTAGTGCCAACTGGTTTATAGTTAAAATACATTTTTCTCTACAAAAAACTAAAAGCATATTTCTTTTCTGAACGCCCTAAAAATGCCTAGCATCTCCCGTTGACACTGTAGACTTTTACCAACTGTTACCATTTTAAACATTGTTCTCAAAAGTCTTTCAGAATTTGGTTTCATATGTTCAAAAAGTACTCTCTGAATGCTACAAATGGCTCCCTTGTATCAGACATTACTTTGATTGAACATAATTTTAATCCTACAAGTAATTTGCACTTGCCTAACCCTGTCAGAATATCCCATAGGGTCTGAGAGTATTTTTGCTCCCATGGAATTTACTGTCGTGTTATTCTTTTTCATTAGACATGGGAAAGTCTCTTTCTCACTTACCTTTGCATTCAAACAAAGAAGACGGTTATGATGGAGTTACGTCGACAGACAATATGAGAAACGGATTGGTTAGCAGTGAAGTGCACAATGAAGACGGAAGAAATGGAGATGTCTCTCAGTTTCCATATGTGGAATTTACTGGAAGAGATAGTGTCACTTGTCCCACTTGCCAAGGAACAGGAAGAATTCCTAGGGGTACGTGTTACAGCATTGGCTGTCCTCTTAAAGAAAGATTCCAAACATTTGCCCAAACAATGTAAAATCTATAGTCTTAAGCACTCCTATTTTCAAAGATTCAGAGTTAGAGTTTACCAGTTTTGTTTAGTCAGAAACACAAAAGCAAACAATTAGTACCATTCCTAAAGCAGTGATAGAAGTAACTTAAGCACATATAACTTTTTTTTTTTGTCTTGCTTGTCTGCTGTTATAGCTCCTATGCACCTATGCACCACTGAGGATTTTAGTCATTTTTCATGTCATTGGAAGCCATATCACAGTGGATGTTAGTAGCTAGATTGTTCAGTAACTCATTATCTAAACAATAGATTGCTTTTACCTCAATATTTCTAAAAGAAAATCCATGGTTTATGAAGAAAAACAAGAGGGGAAAACGAGCCTGTGATTTGCCATGGAAAAGACAGAAGGAATAGTCCTATCCCTGCTATTTGTCAGGCGCTTGGGTTGCTCTCACAGAAAGGAAAAATAGTGAGGTTATATTGTATTGCTCTCCTTCTGTACTTGTTAGAAGTCAATAGGTGACCCTGGAGAGACCCTAAAGAAGGACTGCATGGGGAACTCGAGAGTCTCTAGAAAGCACCTTGGATTAAGTGGGGTTTGTTGCTACTGAATGGTGGTTTTATCTTTCTGGGGATAGGAGCTGCTTAAGAATAGTTGAAGAAATTAATACACTAATGTGGAAGGGTGGGAATACGATTTCTGTCCATCTAGCCATGTGTTTGGGGTGTGGCCAGGAGGCTTTTTGAATGCCTGAGTGGGGATTGTGGCAAGTAGATAATCAAGGATCACTCCAAAGAAGTTGTTGTTATTGTTGTTTGTTTGTTTGTTTTTCTATCCAACAATTTAAAGAATGAAGTAACCATTTATTAAAATAGGCATAAAAATTGAGTGCACATGCCAGAAATGAGATGAGGAACTCAGTTTCAGACATGTGTTTGAGGATGTTGGTTTTCATCAAAGTGAGTTTTTAATAGGCAGTTGTAAGGGTCTGAATTCAAGAGCATATCTCAGCTTCTGTCATCCATGTATGATGGCACTTGAAGTGGAACTTAAGACAGGAGCATCCTGCTCAGCAATTTGGGTAGAAGAAAAGGAAGAGATGTTAGCGTGACTTTAGTATGCTCTCGGGAACAGTGCAGCATTTGAGGAACAGTAGCAGAAGAGAGAGCAGCTGGATCAGGAGGCGGAAGTCTTAACTGTGGAGTCCTAGAAGATAAGCAGAGAGAGTGCACAGAGGAGGAGGGAGACCCGCTGCTAGTGCTGATGACACATGAAGTTGTGTGGGGACTGAGGTGCCCATTGTTTGGTGATGTGGAGGCCATTGGGGATCTTTAAGAGTTTAGAGTAATAGAGCATCTTATAGGGAGAAAGGGGTTTTGTGTGTTGTGCTCTAGGACATGAGGGACGAGAGGTGATGTCTTGTAAGACGGAGTGAATACCAAATGTATGCATGCTGTCAGAAGTGATCCATAGCGAGCATCCTAGTAACAGGGGAGATGGGTGGTTATTGGAACAAATAGATGGAACACAGTGCGTAAGTGCAGAAGAGTGCCCTGCAGAGGGAGCTTCTCAAATAGGGAGCTTCTCAAATAGGGATGTAGAAGCAGGGAGGTGGGTAGATACTGCAAAATCAAACTCTTGAGGCAGAGGAACTGTGAAATAGAGGGCGAATGGAGCTGTTACACATATTGGCCAAAGGTAAAAGATCCTATGATCTCTAAGTCACCAGCAGCATTGTCAAATAGCACTTAGTGGAAAAGTATCTGCTGGGCCTAAGAGAGCAAGATATTTCACAACAAAACTCTAGAAAAATGTCTATAAATTATTTCCATGAACTTATTTTGTGTCTAGGAAAGTTGGCAGGATAACAGAAGCCCATGGGAAGCACTCTAGTAACAAAGAAGATTTTGTTATTTGCTTGATCGGTTGGTTTCAAAAGCAGAATACAGGGAGTGTGGCCTGGTGCTTCCCCCTCAACATACAGGAAAGGAACGTGGGATACTTATTCCTCTTCTTTCTTCAATGCTATGAGTTAAATGAACTTAACTCTTTCTTCCCTCTGCTTTCTGTCCTGTAACTTAATGTAGGATGCCTGAAAAGTCTATTCTGGGCCTGTTAGGGACATTCTCTCCATGTGCCGCATTATGGACCAAGAATGAAGATAAATAGACGGTCCTGAGAGCTTGAGGAGTGCCCAGTTTTGAAATTGTCGTTTTAGGGTGGGAACTAGGAAAGGTGGTATAATTGCATCTTTAGGGGTTACTTGAAATTAGTGATGGCACTTGAGAACAGTGAGCTTTTGAAAGCTTGAAATTTAGACTAGCAGTTTGGGTCTAGTTATTGAGAATCCAGGAAGGGGCAGCACCTGTGTTTCTTCTACCCTTAGTGAGCTTCGTGTGATGAGTGGAAAACAGTGTAGGTGAGAGAAGCCTGTGTAAGTTCAGGTCCCCTGGAAGCCAGGGCTTTTCAGGGGTTTTTTGGGTTTTTGTCATTTTTAACCAATGGATTAAAGTATAGTAGAGCCCTCATTATTCATAGTATTTTTGGCTAGTATGACAAAACATAGTGTCTTCTCTAAAACTGAATAATTTTTGAAGACATAAGTAACAGTTTACTAAAGGACTAAGGAGAGAAGTATTCTGCTAATTTTGAAACAAGTTTCTAATAAAGCGCCACTCTATTTTAGTTATTCATGTCAATACATTTTTAAACCTACATCTTTTACTTTTAGGACAAGAAAACCAACTGGTGGCATTGATTCCATATAGTGATCAGCGGTTACGGCCAAGAAGAACGTATGTGATTATAAGATTTCTTTTGTTGTTGTTTGTCTATTTTCACTTTCAAACTTTATATAAGTAATTAGTTAGGACATTTAAGAAGAAAAATGTATCTGTGCCTTCTGTGTTTAAACAAACAAAAAGATTTCTGATTGGATGAGTATTTGAAAATACCATGTCACCTATATCTTCAGCAACTTGTTGACTAAGAGTTCTGAAATTGTGTCAAATCACACCCATGTGTTCATAAGTCATTTTTACCAGGCAGAGGTGATTCTATGTTCTCATCAACTTCAGAATGATAATGACTGCTTGGAGCATAATGACTACAGAGAAATGGGCAGAGCTTAGCAGATACGTGGACATTTTAAGAGAAGCTAAGGGAGTCTTGAATGATCCTAAGAGTCCTGGTATAGAAAGCAAGTGTTCTACCCCTAAAGAAGCCGAACCTTAGCACTCCTAACAAATATATATATATATATTTTATTATTGGATAATTTCTTCATTTACATTTCAAGTGCTATCCCATAAGTCCCCTATACCCTCCCCCCACCCTGCTCCCCACTCCCACTACTTGGCCCTGGAATTTCCCTGTACTGGGGCATATAAACATTTTTAGACCAAGGGCCTTTCTTCCCCAATAATGGCCAACTAGGTCATCTTCTAATACATATGCAGCTAGAGACATGAGCTCTGGGGGTTCTGATTAGTTCATATTGTTGTTCCATCTATAGGGTTGCAGACCCCTACAGTTCTTGGGTACTCTCTCTAGCTCCTACATTGGGGACCCTGTGTTCTGCCCTATAGATGATTGTGAGCATCCACTTCTGTATTTGTCAGGGACTGTCAAACACTCACAGACAGCTATATCAGGGTCCTTTCAGCAATATCCTGCTAGTGTATGCAGTATTGTCTCCATTTGGTGGCTGATTATGTGATGGACCACCCGGGTGGGGCACTCTCTGGTTGGTCTATCCTTTCATTTTAGCTCCAAACTTTGTCTCTGCACCTCCTTCCATGTATATTTTAATCCCTATTATAGGGAGGAATGAAGTATCCACACGTTAGTCTTTCTTGATTTTCTTGTGTTTTGGAAATTGTATCTTGGGTATTCTAGGTTTCTGAACTAATATCTGCTTATCAGTGAGTGCATATTAAGTGACTTCTTTTGTTATTGGGTTACCTCACTCAGGGTGATATCCTCCAGATACATCCATTTACTCAAGAATTCCATAAATTCATTGTTTTTAATAACTGAGTAGTACTCCATTGTGTAAATGCACCACATTTTCTATACCCATTCCTCTGTTGAGGGACATCTGGGTTCTTTCCAGCCTAACAAATATTTTTGAGACTGGCTTGTTACAATGAAAAGAACAGAGATTACAGAAAACCCACAGTGGCCTTGAGAAGGTCAAAAGAGGCTGAGTATTCATGTGGGTCAAACAAATCTGGACCATCCCATTACTTGATGATAGAACCATTTTTTATAAATACAAAAATCTTAATTAAACATGAACACCATGAATATACAGTAAAGTAGAAGAACATAAACTCAGGAAAATGAGGAAAAAAATGAAAGACACACAAAAAGCATATAGAAACTTAAATATATATAAATTTAAACTGTAGAATGCACAGCAGTGGCTTAAGTGAGACATTGAAAGGTTTAGAAATCAGGCAACTGATAGGAGCCTATGAAATCCAATCTCACAGGCCCTTAAAATATCTAGAAAAATACTTGTTCTATAAAATTGTAAGTGTACAATACAAGTAAGATACCCTAGAAAATACAAGGAAAGTGGATTAAAAAGGAGGTAAATAAACACAGACTATCTTAGTCAGTGCTCTTTTGCTGTGAAGAGACACCATGACTATGCCACTTCTTATGAAAGAAGACCTTTGATTGTTGCTGGCTTATGGTTTCATTTTCAGAGGTGTAGTCCCTTATCAGCATGGCAGGAGCATCACAGCATGGAGACAGGCATTGTGGTAGAGTAGCTGAGAGTTCTACATCTGAATCTACAGACAGCAGGAAGGGAGCACTACACCTGGCTTGGGCTTTGTGAAACCTCAAAGCCCACCCCCAGTGACATAGTTCTCTAGCAAGGCCACATCTACTCCAACAAGGCCACACCTCCTAATCCTTCTCAAATAGAATCATTTCTTATTCAAATCATCATACATACATAATGAAAAGCTTTGAGCAAAGTAGCAGAAAAGAAAGAAAGCTAAACATGTATGTAATTTCAACTCCTGCAGAAACAACTAAGATGTATAGGATAGTAAATGCCCACTTGATGAATACATAGTTAGAGTAAAAGAATCTTGCTCTATCTACCAGAAAAAGACACCCTCACCCAGAAAGCCGTTCCAATGAAAATACTGGACTTTGGAGGTTTAAAGCAGAAAAGCCCTTTGAACATTAGTTGAGAGGCTCAATTAATGAATAAGGGATGGAAGAACAAATTGACTCACAGTTTCTTGGCCAAAATGATTCACATAAGCTGTTGAATAAAATATTTAGCAATCATGGAATTGAAGTCAACCAAGCGTTGTATAAACTTAAAGTGGCTTGCTTTTATTTTACAATACACAGAGGTAAAAAGGTGGAGCATTGGGCCAGATTTACAATCTCAGAGTAGAAAACCTTTTCAACAGCTATAATTTAAAATCCTTTTGATGAAAAAACACAGTGAACTCAGTGAGGATAAATAAACATTTATAGGTTGAAAACAAAACCTCAATTGAAATCAGAATGCAAATGATAAGCCAAGAAGTAATATCTGAAAATGAGATCATGCAGAGGACTTAACTCTTACTGTACTGACCGTCATCGTCATCAAGATTTGAAAAGAAGAAAGCCAGCTATCCTAAGGGAGGTGGAAATAGCTGTGCAAAGTACCTCACAAAAACAAAGCATTAATGACCTTCAAATGTGGGGAAACATACTCCCTTCTTTTTCTTTAAAGAAATGCAAAATCAGTCTACATAGACATATCATTGTTATCAGATTGGCAAAAGCCCAGAATTTTGTCAGCATACTTGATTGGCAATATTGAGTGAAAACAAGCATTCTCATGCCTTAGTAGTGAATGAATATTCTGTATATGTATACACTGTAGCTGTCCTCAGACACACCAGAAGAGGGCATCAGATCTCATTACAGATGGTTGTGAGCCACCATGTGGTTGCTGGGAATTGAACTCAGGACCTCTGGACGAGCAGTCAGTGCTCTTAACCCTTGAGCCATCTCTCCAGTCTGTGAATGAACATTCTGTATTTTCTATCAAACCACATAGGATTCAATCTTTTATTGAAGTTTGGTCTGTTGCTATGTATTGTAATGCTAAATTCTATACCTGAAGGTCTATACCTACAAGGGACTTCTCCTGTTTACAAGCTTTTGTTGTTCAAACCCTGTTCCTTGATTTTAAAAAAAAAAATGGTTAAATAAAAATGTCTACAAGCCAGTTGCTGGAGGGATTAGAGGTAGATGGGTTTTCAGTGACTTGGTTGGAGAGAGAGGGGCAAGTAGGAGGAAGAACAAGAGAGAGACAGAAAAAAAGAGAGGGAAGGAGGGAGGGAGGGAGGGAGGGAGGGAGGGAGCAAGCGAGCGAGCAGGGAAGCTGCCATAAGGGGAGTTGGGGATGAGCACATGGCCAGGAAAAACAGGTACACAGATGGAGAGGCAGCCAGGCCAGCAGTTAGAAGAGTACATTAGGGCTTATACCTCAGTGATTGTCAAAACCAAATAAAATAACCATAGTCTGAGTCCCATTTATTTGTAAGCTAGGCAGGGATAAGCTTAAATTGGTTGTACCATCTTTGGCTCAGAAATTACATTTTTGAAAAATGTATACTAAAGGTAGTTATCAAATATAGTAAGAGCAGCCAGGCATGATGGTACACACCTGAAATCCCAGCACCAGAAAGTAGATGTTAGAAGGTCAGAAGTTCAAGGCCATCCTCACCTATAAGCTTAAGGTCTCTCTAGGCTTTCTAAGACCCTGTATCCAGTAACACAAAGAAAAAAAAAATGTGTGTGTACACAGTTAAATAAATAAAACAACCTATTAACATATAGGAGATCTAGCAATGTTACGATGTTTGATCATAATGATTTTTAAATATCTTTTGTGCCTACGGTGTTTTCTGCCTATTGCTATATTGTAGGCATAACAAATAGGAGTTCTTGTTCATTGGTGACTTGGGGCTCATAGCTTCAAAGATTGAAGGAACTCCACAGTGAACAAGTGGGGAATGCCTGGTTTGCTCCACCCAGCAGCATGGACTACCCAGCAGCATGGACTCTTTGGTGGAATTTAGTGAGATTCTGCTCATTAGTTCTTTTTAGCAAACCATTTTATTTTTCTTTAGGAAGCTAAAATAACTAGAAAAATTATTAGGACATTTTAAACAGGCGTTATAAGGTGGATGGACACAGTTAACTTAGTTGAGGCATAGGAAGTTTGAGGGGAGGAGAGACTGGGCAAAATGACAGGTCACCAGGAAGGGGAAGGATGCAGGACTCAGAATGAAATAGGCCTTTCATAGAGCGCCATATGTTCAAGTGACCAAGAAATCTGAAACCATAGTCTCGAGTGTAACATTGGAGAGCATACACATTTCAGAGGAGCTAAATGGATAGTAAATGGAGGTTAGTTATCTTTTTGTCTTATACGTGCCTAATACTGCCACTTGCCTCAGGTAAACAGAACACAGTAGTATCTTCAATGCTAAGTTGATCAGTGTAAACAAGATCTGTAAAACTGTGTGCATGGGTGCTTGGTGACTAGCGCTCAGGGTTTATCAGGACAGGGAATGAAGCTATCCAGAGCAAGGCCTGCTGCAGTGAATCCAGATGGAGGTGTGAATTCTGGGTTTGTAAAGGGTTCTAGTATAAAATCTGGATTGAAAATCACTTCATTATAAGTAATGAATCAGTTCATTATAAGTAGTTGTTTAATTATAAGTCTGAGATCTCATTTTCTAAAATTGACAATTAAGCTTCTAAAGAGATTTTAACGCTTATCTAATAGTCTTAGAGTGAAAATTTGATAAACTTAAATGTATTTTCTTGCTGGTTTATGTGGTAAATTTCAAATGAAAATAATTTCCTGAAATGTTGTTCTATGTAGTTTTGGATGACACATATGTAAGGATTCTATTTTCTTTTCAGAAAGCTGTATGTGATGGCGTCTGTGTTTGTCTGCCTGCTCCTGTCTGGATTGGCTGTGTTTTTCCTTTTCCCTCGATCGATTGAGGTGAAGTACATTGGAGTAAAGTCAGCCTATGTCAGCTACGATGCTGAGAAGCGAACCATCTATTTAAGTATCACGGTAAGTGCACGTCTGCACTGAAGGCCTTGACGCCATCCCTGTGCTGCTCAGCCACCCAGTTGCTCTGCTCAGAGAATGAATGCTTGCTAATGACCCCTGCTGCTATAGTTTACATGACTCTGCTGTGTCCATTCCACTACCATGTCTGGTTCTGCCAAAAATGGAAAGGAAGCTCCCTTTTTGTATATTGGGATTCATTTAACATTTGAAGATGTCTTTTGTAGGAAGACCAAATAAACATTTTCTGGTAAAGGGGAAAAAATAGTCAATTTACTTTTCAACATTTGATTCCAAATAGGTAACAAGGTGTTAACCATTGATTCAAAGGAGGTTATGAATAAAACATTTTTGCTTTCTAACCTTTTATGAAAGAAAAATTCTGTCAGTCTTAACAGACTTTTACTTGATTCTACTAAAGATGAAGTTTATATGATGACCTGATTGTTTTAAGTTAGAACATGTGAAAATGGCTGTGGGTTTACAACACATGTGATTTTGAAAAAAGGATTATATAGTCTTCCAACTTTTAGATATTTTAAATATTTACTCATAATCAAAATAAGGAATATTGAACTTTAGATTAGAAATAGGATTTCTGTTGAGGTGAACAGTAGGCCTCACTAGAAGACATTGAAGGAAAAGACTGACGAGGTCATAGGTCAAAAGCTGAAGTTACCAGAATTGTATTATTGCTACCCCTTAAGTTAAGTGTTGTGCATTAGTGAGCGGTAATATTGACTGTCAGCTTGACAGGATCTAGAAGCATCCTGATGACAAGCTTCTGGGTATGGCTGTGATTATTAGATTGAGGTAGAATGACCACCTTAACTGTGGGCAGTTGTGTTTTATGAAATGAGTTCTTGGACTGAACCAACAATAGAAGGCAGGCTAAGCAGCAGCATCCATCATCCTGTGCTTATTAACTGAGGCTATGCATTGTGACCAGCCTCCTCAGGCATCTGCCATCATGCCCCACCCCTGCCACCATGGACTGTATTTCCTTAAACTATAATAAAGCTGAAATACTGTCCTCTTAAGTTGCTTTTTATCAAGTATTTGGTCATACAAAATAACTAATACTTCCATTTATAGTAGCTAATTATGTACAGGGATTCCCTGGACCAATCCAAACCAGAAACAAGCTCTGGGTCTCCTGTCCAATGTCTTCTATTATCCCACCTTGTAGAATTTTCTCTGCAGTTCTGCAGAAACAGTCAGCTCAGTGCTTTTTAAACTAACTCACTTCTGACACTGACCAACTGTCAGTAACCTTCAGACCTCACAGGTTAGAGGCTCAGTCCCAACATCCTCCTCCCCACTTTAGATGTCAGTTTCAGGTTCAGACCCCCAAAATGTCTGGTAGACTATCAGTTGGGAGTCTCATAACCTGATCCTATGTTTGGTTAATTTCCCTGAACAGCTCATAAAACTCAAAGGAGCAAAATACTTACATTCACTGGTTTGTTCAAAGAGGCTATTATAAGGGCTACAGGCCCACAGACAGATGAAAAAGAAGACTAAAAGGCTGAGGACAGTGGCTTCTGTCCCCGAGGAACACCCGGGAACCCCAAGGAACCCTGAGGAACTGAGTGTGCCATCCTCCCAGCACAAGTTTTATCTGTATGGCATTGGCCCCAGCCCCTTTTCAGCTCTTATGAAGCATTAGCTGCATCAGCATGATTGAAGGATAGCCAACTGCAGATAGACAAAAATCCTGATCTAATGTAAATAAGCTGAGAGTTTTCAGCCAGGAACCAATCAATGTGTATCATAATGCCACAGTACCACTCACTAGCACTGTGCTACTGAAATACTTAATGTCTATTACTAGACCCTTAAAAAACCCCAGAATACATAATGATTTTGACCCTTCTGTGAAAACTTAACTCTCAACAATATATACATGCAATTGCTAACAATGTATATAAATCCCCCTACATATAAACCTTTCTTTGTGTTATCAGTCTCACTATTATCTGAAAGATACACATGTGCTCTCATACATTCCAGCTGAGATTATGCTACATTTTTCTTCATGAAAGACTTTTCCATTGACTAATTTTCAAAGTGATTTGCTTTAATAGTTGTGAATGTTAAGCATATAAAACAAGCTGGCCTTGGTAGCATATGTGTGTACTGTTATGACTAGAAGGGACAGAGCAAAAGCTTGAAAGCAGAAGACTGGGGCTGGAGAGATGGCTCAGTGGTTAAGAGCACTGACTGCTCTTCCAGAGATCCTGTGTTCAATTCCCAGCAACCACATGATTGCTCACAGCCATCTGTAATGGTATCTGATGTCCTCTTCTGGTATGTCTGAATACAGCAACAGTGTGCTCATATAAATAAACAAACAATTAATTAATTTAAAAAAAAGAAGTAGAGACCAGCTGCAAACCTGGAGCTTTTTCTCTCTTCATATCAATACAGTATAAATCTCTACAGGCATGTAAGATAAAAGCCATTTTTTTTTGCATAGGCTGCTAATGCCACTCATTTGGTGATTGTTCTTGCCTATCATGCACAAGTGTCTGATTTAGTCCCTATTGTCACACAAAACCTAGCTTGGTGATGCAGGCCTGTAATAGGAGCTCTGTAGAGCTGGAGATGGGAAAGGTTCAAGGTCATCCGTCGCTACATAGTGAGGTCAAAGCCTGTAGGATTGTATGAAATCCTGTCTGAAAAAAAATTGGTTTTTCTTAAAAAAAAAATTAAGAACTGACTTATGTTGTTGATAGAGACATGTATATAATAAGAATTTAAATAAAAATTTAAAATGTTTACTCCAACTTTTGCTAAAACTCTAAAATATATGTTTTAACATTTACTTTTCCATATTTTCATGTAGTATATTTTCTGGGTCTTGTTTTCAGAGTTTTGAATCACTTGTTTATTATACACATAGTACTCTATAAATGTTCTTTAACATTTTTGTTAATATTTTCTTTTCCCAATAAATGAGATATAGTTCCAACTAAAGTCATTTGGTTTATAATTTTGAATTCATATTTGTGAGCCTATGTAAACATAATGTATATTTCCTGTCTCTTTTTTTTTTTTGCAGAACACACTAAATATAACAAATAATAACTATTATTCTGTTGAAGTCGAAAACATCACTGCTCAAGTCCAGTTTTCAAAAACTGTGATTGGAAAGGCTCGTTTAAACAACATAACTAACATTGGCCCACTTGATATGAAGCAGGTAAGCATATTCAGGGGAGTGAGTGGGTGAAATGGTTCTTCATCCTGTGTAATTCAGAATGGAACGGGGTCGGGGGCATCCTCAAAGACTTGACTCCGAAATGTGTCCCAGAAAAGTATAAACCAGATTTATCAAAGGAAAGATTTATTTTTTTAATTAGATATTTTCTTTATTTACATTTCAGATATTATCCCCTTTCCTGGTTTCCCCTCTGAAAACCCCCTATTCCCTTCCCCTTCCCCCTACTCACCAACCTATGCACTCCCATATCCTAGCCCTGGCATTCCCCTATACTGGGGCATAGAAACTTCACAGGACCAGGGGCCTCTCCTCCCATCGATGACTGACTAGGACATCCTCTGTTACATATGTAGCTAGAGCCATGAGTCCCACCGTGTATTTTCTTTGGTTGGTGGATTAGTCCCAGGGAGCTCTGGGGTTACTGGTTAGTTCATATTGTTTTTCCTCCTATGGGGTTGCAAACCCCTTCAGTTCCTTGGGTACTTTCTCTAGCTCCTCCATTGGGGACCCTGTGCTCTGTCCAATGCTGTAAGCATCCACTTCTCTATTTGTCAGGCACTGGCAGAGCCTCTCAGGAGACAGCTTTATCAGGCAAAAGAAAGATTTCTAACTTTGAAAAATTTAGACATATGGGTAACATGTTTGGTGTTTGGATCTTATCCTCTGTTTATGTGTTTTTCTTATTGGTTTTTGTTTTTGCTTTCAGATTGATTATACAGTACCCACAGTTATTGCAGAGGAAATGAGTTACATGTAGTAAGTTTTGGATTTTAGTATCTTTACCTTTGGTTTTCTTTATTTTTATAAGGTTATCAATTAAAAGGACCACATATTGCAATGCTTGCTCTATTCTCTAAACATGCTTTTCTTTATACACTCTACAGCATAGATAACATAGATGCATAGATAGATAAGATAGATAGATCCATCAAATTCATCTTTATTTCCAGAATTGTATGTGTATGTGTGTGTGTGTGTGTGTGTGTGTGTGTGTGTGTGTGTGTATGTGTGTGTGTGTGTGTGTATGTGTGTGTGTGTGTGTGTGTGTGTGTGAGAGAGAGGGAGGGAGGGAGGGAGAGAGAGAGAGAGAGAGAAAGAGAGAGAGAGAATGAATAATATATATTGTTATTTAGTTACTATATATTTTTGGTGCTTTAATATAGGAGTCCTGAAATTTCTAATGTATAAGAATACTTTCCTATGGACTTGTACATCTGTATATGTTGCATTTGTGAAGGCACACACACACATACACACACACACACACACACACACACACATGCATGCATGCATTTGTTCAAGGCAGGGTTGAAGCTGAATGTCTTCCTCTATCAGTCTCTACCTTATTCTCTAAAGCAGGCTCTGTGACGAAAAATCTAGAGCTCATTTATTTGGTGAGGCTGGCAAGCAAGCCCCTAATAGCCTGTTTCCAACTCTGGTCCCGGGTTTCTGAGTTCATCCTGCCATGCCTGGCTTTCTGCCTGAAGACTTGGAACCCAAACTCAAGCCCTCATGCCTACACTGCAAGTGTTTTACCCGCTAAGCCACCTCCCCAGCATGACTTTTAATAGTGTCTCGGCAGGCACAGTAACATGGCCCAGAATCCCAGGTATTACAGAGGCTGAGATGAGGAAGATAACTGAGGCCAACATATGGAGATTTCATCTCATAGGAAAAAAACAAAATATCTACTCAGAGTCTCTATTAGGTTTAATAGAATTTTAAATTGATAATGTAATGACAGTGCTCTTTCTATTTTAATTTCTTTAACAGTGATTTCTGTACACTGATCTCCATCAAAGTACACAATATAGTACTCATGATGCAGTAAGTATGACCATACTTGCAAAGATAGCTCTGCTAAGACTTTGTGTTCATAATATCTGTTAGGATGTGTAAACCCATGAAAGCCATCTCAGCTTGGCTGTTAGACTTACAGGAGCGCTATGTAAAATGTAATGTTTTGGAATTTACCTACCTAGAATATGTTTGCTCACAGCCACAGTAAAAAGTCTGCAGAGATTGTAGGAGCTCAGACAAATGGCAGGGTTAGCCCAGAGAGAAAGGGCACACAGCTATTCCTCCTGACCTTGTAAGTAAACTTACAGCAATGAGGAGGATTAATGCTTTGGGTTTATAAATTGGTTATTATTTATTTACATAAAATATTATTGCTTATATTTGATATTTTCATTCCTGGCTGACATTTAATTTTCCTATGAAGAGGCAACCATATGATTCTTTTTAAGCATTTAATAAACTTTAATTATTTTACATATGTTTATATTAAATATTTTACATATATTTATATTATCTATAGTGTATGAGCAGATAATTATTGGATAGGGTTTACAACGTTAGCATTTTTGAGTCTGTTGGAAAAATACTTCCTAAGAATCTATAATGTCATCTTAATCAAATGTTCCATAACTTATAATTCACAATTAAGTAATTTTAGTGAATTAATTAACTTATGATATATAAGTTCATATTTAGTTGGTATTATCCTCAGATAACCCTTTTGGAATAATTTTTATATAATGAATATTTTTTTGTATATTTCATTTTTAGAGTTACTGTAACAACAGCATACTTTGGACACTCTGAGCAGTTATCTCAGGAAAGGTACCAGTATGTCGACTGTGGAAGAAACACGACTTACCAGTTGGCCCAGTCTGAGTATCTAAATGTCCTTCAGCCACAACAATAAACTCTAAAGGAGATGTGGTTAGAGCTGCTGACACACCTGAGACATCGTCAGAACTGTCAGTGAGGAGGTACTGCCGAGAAGGACATCTTTAATTAAGCACGTGTAAAGTTTACACTGCGATGCTGAGGGGTCACCTGACAGAATCTGGTCCTTGTGCAGGTCCTGAACTCTTGTTTTGTGTGTTGACGATTTGCTCCTACCAAGAGCTTTTTGTCCATCTTAAGTTAACTCATTGGCTTTCTTCTCACCTATGTTCCCAAGGTGAAAATTTGAGACTTCCTTAGAGTACAATAAATAATTATATAAAAGTCATAGATTTAATCTATATATCTATTGATAATATAGTTCAGTTCTGAACGTAATTTGAAAAATAACTTCTGAAGGTTTTTATATGAAATTACCAAAAGCCTATTATTCATGGAGAACTTTTAAAAACTGACCTGTTTTATAAATTCCCATTCTTACATGGTAATCTTTCAACTATATGATAACTTAGCTATTAGCTAAATGTTTTTAGCCTTTAATTTCTTGAAATTATACTGATTTGCATGTTTTGTCTTATTTCTAGCTAATGGTTGCATAATATTTACCAACCATAACAGTCTGCCACATTCTGTTCTACATTTTGTAAGAATCTCTCAGTATGTGTTTCATGTATAACTTTGTGAACTTTCTGTGTGGTCTTCAAACATACTCCTTTAATGTACAGTATTGTAAATAAAGTGCATGGCTTTTATACAGCTTTGATAAAGGTCAAATGAAGTGGTACAGATGAAGAAGTAAAGCAAGTTGTTCATAAACAATAAGGTAGGAAAGTGAAATTCAGAAACCTATAAAGGATCAGTAGGTTCCAGCTACATTTTGGATCTGGCATAAAATAAATGCATAATAAAACATTTTGATGCCCTACTTTTTATGTTGCTTTTCATATTAATTATATAGATGCTTTTCCCAGCAATTAGGTATCATCAATTTTATGAATGTTTTAGGGAAGAAAATCGTTTCTTTCTAGAAATTATTCAAGAAATACTTCCATTGAACACTGGTGACTACATCAAAATAAAACCTATAGTTTGCTGTAAAAATTTAATCATTACCCATCATCCTGATTCGATGTTTCTAGCAGTTACAGTAAACATTTATTTTTTAATTTTGCCTAACATTGTATTGAAGTATGATGGATATATTCATCTTGTTACTTTATATTTCTGGTGTCATTTTTGACCAAGTATTTTCCTTATTCACTCAGCAAATTTTCAGAACCCATTAAAGTGCATTCTGTTTCCTTATGTCAGAAGTTGGGTTTTCCTTTTCCCATACCCGAGTGCCTCTGTTAGTTGTGATGTGTAGTCTGTTCATCAGTCTGGTTCTCAAGTGGGAAGCATAAACTCTAAGGGCTTCATTCTGCCCTTGAAGCACTCTCCTGTCTTTCCTTAGCATTCATTCATCCTGCATTCACCATTCACCGTGTGAGGGAGCTTTGGAATCCTCCGTGGTCTGTGTGTGGCAGTCCTCCACATTGCTATGTTGGCTGCCCTTCCCGGCACACCCAAAGCATCCTCTGCAGTCATTCATGTTCTAGTCAAGCTGGGCTTTGTTTGAATTTTTTTTCTGTGCTTGCTGGTCACCTCCATTCTTGAAGCGACACAGTTGGCTGGTTATGCTTACAGTTTTCAAATCAATCTCATTTCATTATATGCAGTCTCTCCTTTTTATGTAACTGTCTATGAGTCATCTGTTTCATTTCATTTGTTTGTTTTGTCTAGAAATGTCTAATCCTGTTACTTAAAAGTTACTGCTGTCTTTAGTTTGACTGCTTAAGCTATGTCTCCATCTGACCAGTAACTATATAGTTTCTTGTTTACTCAGTTATCTTTCATATTCTAGTGACTTTTTATGTAAAAAAGCAAAATATAAATAAACCATTTTTTTATGATTTCCATTTTTTTATGATTTGCTTTTTCCCCAGCCTGGCTCCATGCATCCTTACAACCATATAAGGTATACAAAATCATCATCTGTCCATTTCTCCATAATCACCCTTTACCTATGCCTCATATAATAATCACTACCCATGTCCCTTCCATGTGTATTTTAGTCAGGAGAGCACTGTGTAAGAGCAGAAGTTTGTTTGTCACTTTCTTCCAGAGTTCATGCACAAGGCCTACAGAGGCAGGACAGTACAGTGAACTTTGTTTCCAGTGATTCAGTTTCAAAAATCTTTTCTTAACTATTTACATTGAAAATTCTATCTCATCCTGTTTTAATGTCTAGCTTTAATAATGCTTGAATCATTTGAAAAACCAACCAAACAAATAAAAACACCTGGAATTGAAGCACATTGCCTGCAACTCTTCAACGAAAATCAAGGAGGAAGGGTAGGTATTAATATATTTTTATGAGTACCACCAGAGCTTAGCCAGGAACATGATGAAGACATTACCATGTTGCCCCATGCTCACAGGAGTAAATTCTGTTCTACACTAACCCAGCACTGCCCCAGCCTCTGTGTGGGCAACAAATTGGCTGTTGCTCTTCTGTCTGCTTTTCTTATGTAATTTCTCAACAGGACACTGGGAGGATTTGGTTTAAAATTACATATTAGTAAATACTTCATTTGCAGCAAGAAGCTGGTTCTCTGTCTCTCATATCTGTGCCCTGTCAATTAGAATGTCCATTGGAAAGCCATGGTAACTCAGGTTACTACAATTTAAAAGTTGAAGAAGTGGTCAGCAAGGTGTGCAGTGGTTGAGGATGATGGCCACCAAGCTTGATGACCTGAGTTCAATCTCTGTACCCCACAGAAGAAGGAGAGAACTGGCATTCTTCTCAGATGCCCGTTCACATACAGTACAATACCACATATATAGTACACACACACACACACACACACACACACACACGTGTGGATGCCCATTCACAATCAGTACCGTACACGCACACACATACACACATACAAATGCATGTAAAAAATAAAGTAAAAATTCTTGAAGTTAATAGTGATAGCTAAGATTTTTGGAGCTTTGAATTTCTATCTGAAATATTTCTAAAAGTAAATTAAACGATGCAGAATCCTTCAGAACCAAAGCTGGAACTTAATTTTTATGTGTTAATATTTAATACTTCACAATCATTCCAATAAAAATAAAACTGACATTTTTGGTGTGAATTATTTATAAGTAAGATTCTTACATTTGAGATTTGAAATACAGTGTGAAAATACTAGACATGAGATAAATTCCTTGAAATTGCTTGAAAGATTATCTTGCCTGAAGTGACATTTCACAGAACATAACTGTATTTTGTTATCAGTTTTCCTTTGACTCCTGTTTACTTCATCTTAATGAAGTAATTATTTCTTTTTCTTAAAAACTATTACAAGAGTGAAATATAACTCACTTCAGATCTTATAATTTGCACTTAGGAAATGGTGCAGTGTAAAAGGATGTGGGAGGTTGACATCCAAACACAGTCTAAGTAACATTAGGATAATTGAAACTTGGCCTGATGGACCTTGTAGTTTTTAGCCGACTGTGGAATAATTTTGGCTATTATGTTGGCAGGTGTGTTTACTCTCTTTCCATTCTGTCTTTTAAAGTGCTTAAATCAACTGGTTGTTAAAACACATTGCCTCTTGTTTTAGAAGATAGTTTCACTCATATGGCTTAAAATATGAATACTTTTTATATTTTCAAATACATTTTTTGTCTTCTTTGATAAGTAATAAGAGCTAAATATTTAGCCATTGGTTTATAATTAAATGGTGAACTGTGATGCCATCAGGCTAGAGTTCTAGACACTAAAATGCCACAGCTGCTTGGCTCAAAATGGTCAGCTCTTAGAATGGTCAGCCTTGTTCCTCTGACTGACTTTCTGAAATTAGATTTTAAATGAAACATTTATCTTTAACTTTCTAAAGAAAACTAGTACATATCTTAGAAAGCTGGATAAAAATCATTATTTCCTCAAAGTTGTATTTTTAGATTAAAACAAATGTATTTGTGATATACTTACTTGGCTCAAAAATTTAACTTGTATATTGCAGACCTATTTACATCACAATCTTCATCCACAGTTTCTGGTTGCAACTACTTTGTGTGTTTTTAGCTTGCTTAGAGAACAGGTTTCACAGAGGAGCTCTGACGCTTATCTTTCCAGTCGATAAAAGCAACAGCAGTGGGATTACTGTAAGAACACAAATAGAATTTCTATGTTTTAAGCTGTTCTTGGTCCTTTTTACATGTGTTAACACAGACTCCAAGCTGAAGATACAATGTGCTTGGTGTTCAACCCTCAAAGCAGTGCATAGATAATGTAACAAGATTATGAGGAGCTTTTCATAGTTAAGTCTAACTATTCTAGAAGGAAATCGTTGCCTTCTGTTTAATTACATTAATTGAAATGTGTTTAAGTGAAATATTTTCAGGATATTTTGTATGCTGTAAAACAAAAAAGGAATAGTATTGTGCCAATGGCCAAAGGTGATATTACTACCATGTAGATGATGACAGTTCAAATTGTCCCATGACATCCAGAATTTTAGAAACTAGAAGTCTGGGGGACACCTCATCAGCTGTATTTGGTGATTCTTAAGTGCTGTACACGCTGTTCATCTTGTAAACGTCCAGCATGAGGAGGAACAATACCAGGCAGGCTGCACAGATGCAGAATTTCATGACACGGGCTGGTGTCAGACATCAGTCTCAGCCAGTCACGTCCGTGTGTTTTAGAGTTTCCTTTAGAGATTAACCCTACTTAAGGGTTGGGAAATAATTTGGGATGTCCACTTATGACAGGAATGCTAGTATTCCTAAGCTCTAACAGTCAATTTGGATGGTGGAATAGAGAATGTAAGGTCCATTCTGTATGCTTGCTCTTTAGCGATCTCCATTATGTTGCATCTGTTAAATTCACTATTTGTACAGTTCTGAATTATGATTATGATTGCTGTTCATGTAGGGAAATGTGGTTATGGTAGGAACAAGAATAGAAATGCCCCCAATGCTATTTTTTTAAATTCACTTGTAACTGTCACTCTTATACTTGTGTATGACAAAATAATATTTGTAAAACACACTTTAGCATGAAAAATAAAATTTGTATCAACAAAGTATTTGGGTCATGCCCTTGCAATTTTGAATGCACAGATGCCTTTGGTCCCTCCATTCCACTGTTGAGTCCTAGAACGAGCCTCATCTTTGATTTCTCTTTCTTTGATCTTCTAGAACTTCCATTTTATCCTCAAGTTCCTTCATTTTCCCCAGGCTTTATCTCTGAAATCTTAAGTGTGGAATCCCTATTGCTATTATCCCCTTATTCTTTACGGGGGGGAGGGGGGAGGCTTGGTCCTTCTGCTGGTGTTGAAATTCTTAGTTACCTGATGACAGCCTAACTTTGGAACCTGTGCCTCAATCCCCTCCCTGTGAGTATCCCAGTGAAGCTGTGAGACTGTTCCCATGCCTCAGGAGCATCTACCCCTTTGCTCATTCCAGACATCTTCATACAGAGTCCTGTATCCTTGTGTTCTGGCTTCTGGTCCATCTTTAATGCCCAGCTCACATCCTGCTTCTTGTTCTCTCTCTTTCCAGTTATGTGCTTTTAAGTCAATTGCCTAATCATGAGGGAAAACATATTTGAACCAGAAATGGTTTCTTTTGAACTGAGTTAAATAGTGTTTCATATTTTTGTTTCAGATTAGTCTTGGGTTGAGCAGAGTCTAAGTGCAAGCAGCATTTTAAAGGCACAAAAGGCAAAGAAGATGCTCTCCACGCATCCAGCCTTCTGTGGCTAGGGATTAGTGTTCCAGCCTCCTGTTGTTCATGTGCTCTCCACAGTGGGCCCACATCTCTGACCATTCTCATTGGTCTGTCGTCATACGTTGAACAGATACTCTCTGTGAAAGCTATAGTTAACAATATTGAGCAGCTCTGTACATTAAGGAATGAGGAAAATACTTTCTCTTATTAATCCTACTAAACTTGATGTAAGCTATACAGTGTATTTTCCATCTTTTATTAGAATAGGTTATACTATTGTTTTCTTATTTCCCCCTTCTGCCAAATGTGGGTCTTAGATCTGACATTATTATTTCATGACATCCTACAAGCAAATATCTTAAAGCATGTATACATCCCTATATATCAGTAGTAAGATACCAGATTTCTCTGACAAACATCTATATGTCAATACTCAGTACACAGGAACACTGACAGGGAGCCCAGAAAGACCGTTTCTCTGTATGTGAACAACTTAAAATGGTCTATGCATCATCAAGACTTTTAAGTTCTAGAAACACTCTACTTCTTTTACTTCCCAACTGAAGAAGTGTTTAAAGTTATTTTCTTCCCACAGTAAGCATTTTTTATTTAGTTTATCTAGAACTACAGACAAAAGTACTTGCAGCAGGCTGCCTCTCTGTATTCTACAGTGTCTGTTTAAAGTTTTAGACCATTCACTCTAATAGGATTCCAGTTGAGCCTGCAGAGGCATTTAGCCAAGTCAGTTGGCTGTATCCAGAATTAATTGGAACTCAGACTAGTGAAAATAACAGATGCATTCAACTGTAATTATTTTGTAAGGCTAAGTTACTTTGCGGCTTAAAGGTTGTTACTGTGAAGGCAGCCTAGAACCATGCATAATTGTTCTTACTCTGAGAAATGCTTTTCATTTCAGGAAATGGGTAATATAATCATGTAATTATCTGGATTACAGTTTTAGCTTAAATTAAAGACCATATTTCCAAAGGAGACATAGACTCCAGTCCATTTATTTCAAGGAGGATAGGATATTAGAGGTGGAACTGAAGCCTCCCCGTGTGTCAGTCACGCCTCCTCCCACTGAGCTGAACCTCCATTCTTAATATTTTGAAGCAGGGACTGGCCACAGAACACAGGTTCCAGATTCACTGGCTTAGTCCTCCTTGTTCAGACAGCTTTCTTACAACTCAGGTGCATCTGCTTAAGAATGGCCCCACCCACAGTGGGCTGGGCCCTCTCCCATCATATAACAATGAAAAAAATGCCTCATAGACGTAACCTTATTCCAGTTTGATGGAAACAGTTTCCCAGTTGACGTTCCTTCCACTTGTGTGACTCTACCTAGTGTGAAACTGATAAAGACTAATGAAGGCACCATAGAAAAACACTTCTGAGAGTGTTTCTTGGAAGGTATACTTGAGAATAGAAGACTTAACCTAAACATCGGTGGCACCATTCCACTGGCTTGCATCCCGGGCTGAATACAAGGGTCAAACTGTACACTAGAATTCGTTTCTCTATGCCTCCTGCCTTTGGACGTAATGGGACCAGTCACATCATTCTCCTGTTACCATGCCTTCCCTGTCAGAGGGGACTGACATCAAACTGTGACCCGACAGTCTCTTCTCCCTTCAGCTGCTTTTCCCAGATATTTCATCACAGCAGCAAGGAAAACAACTAATGCACAGTCCAAACGAACCTCAATGGAGTCATTCCAGCACAAAGTGTGAGTTATACCAAACCCAGTTCTAAAATAGACAAAGCAAAATGATGTTGTAGATGGAGAAATAGACCAGTGAGCCATGTTCATGGGCACTGCATGTAGAGATGAACGCCAGTAACCCAACACTCAAGAAATTGTTCCTAACCAAAAGGTGCATATTCTATTCAAACACATTCATGTTAGAACTTTATACTATCATGCTACTGTAACACCTACATTATGCTACTGTAACATCTACTATAATGCTAGTGTAACTGTGCTACAGTAACTAATACAAACCTGGGTAACTTCTGCTACAATGCACTATTGCATGGTGACATCTGTTCATCTCAGTGCAGCACAACGTGAAGCCATCAAAAATTATAAAGCAGAAAATTATAACAATGGATTACTCATTAATAAAATTAAGGGGGAGATCATTCATACTAGAATGCCCCTGAAACCATTATGTTCTAAATACCCTGATATAGCTGTTACAGTTGTGTTGTGGTACACAGTATCCACAAGATCCATGTGGCCTCAGTTGTGGCCTTGGTTTGGGAGGTTCTGGAAACTTTACAAATCAGTGCCTGACTAGAGGAAATTGGTTTTGGAGTTTTTGGGGGGATTTGTTTGTTTGCTTTTGTCCCTGTCCCCTTTCTGCTTGCCATGAAGTGGGCAGCTTTCCTTCATCACAAGGCCTTGCCTCTGGGATATTCTCTCCAAGTTCATGCAGCCAAGAGACTGTGGATTGAAAACCTGGAATTCATGGCACAAGTAATGCTGTCCTTCCTTGATTTTCTGTCCTTGGGTATCTGGTCTCAGAGACAAGAAGGCAGATAACAATATTCTTTGAAACTCCAAAAAGTGACCAGGATAAATATTACCAGTCCTACTCTTTTAAAAAGAAGGATTAGTTTCATTATCAAACTCTTACAACATTTAATTAAAACTTAAATCTCATTTTGACTCAAAGCTGCTCCTAATGTATCCCAGTTTGGGCCTTATTTCTTCAATCAGAAGTGATTGAAATGTAGGATGGGTGTTCACCCACTCATATTCTTTATCTACTTCTCTCTCTACTTTTGGATTAGTAGCTGTGAGGACTTAAGACAGAATAATTCAAGGACAAGGAACAGATGACTTTGTTATTTTGCTTTACTTTGCTTCACTAACGTAGATGACCGTGCATTTAATTCCCTTTAAGTTGGTAAAAATTAGCCATCCACTTCACTTTTGCAAGGAGGAATCTACCAGCTCCCCCTTGGAAACAGCCATGGGGATCCATGAACTGTACTCTTCACAGTAGTTCCATTCCAGAGCCTGTATCTAGAGTCTTTTTTACCCTACTACAAATCTTACCTTGGAAATAGTACAGCAGTAGCCATAACCTGTGGCCTGGAGGAAATTTGTGGTTACAAAAATGCCTAAATATATATATATATATATATATATATATATATATATATACCCTTTAAGAATAGTGGATATCTTAAGTAAGGGGCTTATGTATAATTCAAATTTCACTTTATTGTCCTTCATAGTTTACACTATGTGGGTATACATAGTCTTTAAAGTAATAAGTTCAAATAATACAAACAATAAATGTTTCAGAGAAAGATATTTGAATGTGTTTGGGAAAATATATACAGCTCAGTCTAGCATATACAAGGCTCTCAAATCTATGCTTAACACTTCCACACACACATGTATAAAATAGTAATTCATATGTGTGTGTGTTTGTGTGTGTGTGTGTCATTTACCTCCACCCAGTGTAAGCAAAATAGTCACTAAAGCTTAGTTTTATCATTACTCATAATTACAATCAAAACTGATCCAAATTGACTATATTGGCAGACTTTATTTTTCCTGGATATATTTACTAAGTCATTTAAACAGGTTTTACAACCAATATTATTCAAAGCAATGTAGTACATAGTAATGTAGTCCATAAAACATTTCAGTCATAAAATCCATTTTCTTGTTGAAGACGCTGTAATATTTGTCCTCCATTTAGGAAGTGATTTTTCAGAGAATAGGAACATGACATGCACTGGCCCAACAACTGAAGATTATGGAAAACAAATTGCATGAAGTATCGTTGTGGAAGTTAATATGTCACTTATGAATTACAAGATAATATAAGTATGTTATGCTGACACTGTTAAGGTGATTAAGCTTTTGGAGTGATGTGAGTTCAAAGAACTAAGCAGTTGAGGACAAACTCACCTGCCCTTTGAGGGAATGCACTTGCAACACACCAGTCACCCATCCACTGGGACTGTTTTAGGATTCTACGGGTGCAGCTCCTCACACAAAGGCAATGAGAACCTTGCTGGACTGAAGATTCTAACCCTCAGCAGAGAGTATGTTTTGCAGGGGATGTTCCAAGGTCTGAGAGCCCTTTAAGCCTAGCACCTCACCTTTAAACAAGCACTAGAATTCCAGCAGGCTTTACAAAACTCAGACCCTCACTCAGTACATCTCTAATGGACCCGAGATTTCATATGGTAACAAGGTTCACTGAAAATGAGAAGGTTGACTGGTTCAGGAAGAAATGCCTTATTGCACAAAACACTTGCTTCATTAACTAAAATGAAAACTAATTAACATACTTTGTCTTCTAGCCACATCCAGTGGCACACCCCAATCATATATTCAAGCCCAATGTAATTGGAGAAAGAGTTTTAACTATAAATTTGGTTTATCAATGGAAAATGACAGAAGAGAGATGCAAAAGTCAAGAAGAGACTGTAATCATTACACTCAAGATGTGTTAAATGGATGATGGTAGGGATGATGACCATTCATAAATAATAAATATGGGGCCAGAAAATCCCTGTGGGTGGTATTTAAATTCTGTGCTGGGGAGATTATATGCTGACACTATATGGGGGTTCGTACCAGAGATTGATAGTGACAAGGTCTAGTGTGTGAGCCTGGGACTGAGTAGAATTAAGGTGGAAAATGAGATTGAGAAGAGACAATTTAAAGAAACATTGAAGTCTTCACTTTATGTGGAATATTCATGTTCACATAAGAAAGTAGACTGGATGAGTGTGTGTGTGTGTGTGTGTGTGTGTGTGTGTGTGTGTGTGTTCTTTCACAGTGTTAATAAATAAAGCCAAGGCCTTCCATATGTTGGTCAAGCACCCCACCACTAAACTTCCCTCCCAGACCCATAGTATATTAGTCAATAAATTACAGCAAATACATCAATAATTCTTATTTCAAGCACCAAGTACTTTCAATTCCTAAATCATTTTTGCCTCATCGCTGTAGTTCTGAGATGGGAAGAAATGACATTTCTACTAGAAGTTTGCTAAGAGCCAAGCAAGCACTCTTTCTGCCACACTACCTGAAGCAGATGAAGCCTGGTATCTCACTAGAGACAATCCTAGGAAAAATGAGTTAATTTTAACAACCTGAATTGTAACTCTCTGAAGCAGGGTGTTAAAAGGCGAACACTTTCTGCAAGAGTCATTCCAGACTCCAGGGGAAACTTGGTCTGTCTGAATAATAATAAACCATAATGGTAATAGCAAGTGCAGCTCACAGGGGCACTAAGCTTTAATGACTCAATATTTGTGGAACCTTTTGAGCACCTCCGAAGTTGTGTAAGCATAAATGAATAAGTAGAGGCGTCATATACCATTGTTATTTCTGCCTTAAATCTTTCCTGACAATTTCTTTTACTACCTTGTAAGATGGGTATTTTATGAAAAGCTTTGGGAGAAATAAAATATGAAATAACATATAGTAGTAGTTTGAGGAGAAATAATCATACTATCACATTAGTGAAAGAGAATAAGGTCATTAATTGCCCTCTAAAAAGTAATTTCTATGCTGTTAAAAAAATGAGATTCTGGAATGAAAATTTTTTTATGTAAATGTCTGTAAGACCTTGAAAAACAACTTACTTTATTTTTCTTATGAAGGAGAGAGAAGGGATCTTTAGAAGTTCTCTGTTTTGAAGAAATTTTGTGTTCACTGTTTAATTGATTGCTTGATATAAATTTTACATATTTCTCTTATCTGCCCTCTACCATGCCTCTCTGTCCATCTTCCATCATCACNTTTTTTTATGTAAATGTCTGTAAGACCTTGAAAAACAACTTACTTTATTTTTCTTATGAAGGAGAGAGAAGGGATCTTTAGAAGTTCTCTGTTTTGAAGAAATTTTGTGTTCACTGTTTAATTGATTGCTTGATATAAATTTTACATATTTCTCTTATCTGCCCTCTACCATGCCTCTCTGTCCATCTTCCATCATCACCACTGTCCATGTGATAACATAGTATACTTAATCAACCAGTGTAAAGTACCACAGCCTTATATACAGAAAACATCAACATGGTTTCTAAAATGTACTGTGGTATTATAATATTGTTTTCAAGTTTGACTAGGGTAGCTAAAACTGGAGTTCAGAGGCCCACTATCTTTTCATCAAGTGTTATGGAACAGTTAGATTTTCACCTTACAAAGATTCACCTGGCTGGAAAAACCATCCTTCAACATGAAAACTCCAAAGGTGTACCTTCTCATTTTCTGCAGCGAATACCATTTACCACTGGACCAAAGAAGCTTCTGGGAGTAAAAAGGGAGTGGGCTAACAATTGGGTCACTGCTTTGAGAAATGAAGAATTCTATTTATATCAATTGCATACAAAGTTGGGGGCGTTTTGACTTCCTGAAAGAAGGCAGTTTTACAGTCCTATCATCCAAGCATCACAGGCATTACCAAGTTCATCAGAGCAGCTAGCAATACATGTAAGAAATACTTGACATTGTGCCTGTCAACTGTCCCTCTTAGAAGAAGGGGCTGGATTCTAGTTACTTGCCTATTACCTTCCTCTAAGCTCTATGCCATTGTTCTGCCCCAATAGCACAGTGTTCTGGTCTAGAGAGGTGCTAGAGTTTTGCATAGGGTTGAGAGTTAGCTAAAGTAGGAGACTCTCATCTATATAGCTATGGGAGACACACTGTCTATGCTAGGGTGAGAAATTTTTGGTGGTGTGTTCTGAGGTTACAGATGTACTCATTCTATGCATGCAAGTCTAAATAAACAACTCTTTGTTTACCAAGTTGGACTAGGATAGAATTGTTCTTGAGTCTGCCCATTGGTGCCTTATCAGCAGTGAGTAGGTGTTTGTTTGTGTCTCTCCAAGGAAATGTCACACTACAGAGGACACAGGGGTGTGTGTGTGTGGTGGGGCATTGATACCAAGTCTTCAATCCAAAGATATCTACAGCGCTCCACATCTGTGTTCTGCTTTCAGGACCATGCTATCAGTGTTTAGGACTACAAAATACCTATCCCACAATCTCTCAGTCCATTTCCTTCCCCCATTACCTTAGGTCCCTTTCCTGGAGTCTCTTGACTCGCACTTGTGCAGGAATAGTCTCCATACATAAATCTTATCAGTAGTCAAGAAAGCGCTGTTAGTGTAAGTGGCCACTAATCTTAACACTGAAGATGTCCTACAGGCAAGAGACCAAACTTCATCTAGGATTCTGCTGTGATGGAAATGAAAACAAATGAACAAATGATGACTGTAGAGATGAGGTACTTGCTACAGCTTCAGCCAGTGCCATATTCAGTTGTAGAGCAAAGAGCCTAGCAATTCTGAGTTAGAGCCCTATTCCCAGATGTTGGGGTCCACTGCCCACAGTGGACAGGGTTTCCCTGGAGGGATGGCCCGAAGCTGAAATGAGACTAAGGGACATAGGGAAAGAAACATCGCCAAGGCTACATGGTTGCTGCGCTCAAAGCGACTGTTTAATGGAGGAGAAACACTTGGGGAAAAAAAGGAGGGAAGCCCCGCCCCCAGTCTTCTGCGCAGGCATCTGGGGTTTGGCGGGAAGCCTGGAGTCTCCTGATATGTCCCGGGTTTGCGCTGGTGGGCTGGGCGGAGCCAAGGTCCTGGGGGACACATGGAAGCTGAAGGGCCAAAGGGCTTATCTCAAGCCTAATTAACAAGACAACAGATGCCACTGCATGTGGCTTTCTAAGGCTTAGTCATAACATCAGCTATGCTGGTGGAAGAAGGGGTACCACACCCAGACTCATGTTCCTCCATGATTTTGGAGCCCAAGCAAAGAATGGATATGAAGTAGTCTCCAAGTGAGTAATGGATTCCACATGTATACAAGGACAGTATAGACATACCATAAAGCCACAAAGAAAGTTTTTCCCTCAGCTATACAGATGGCCTTGTCCCACAGTACTTTGAACAATGAAATTTACATTTGAATTGAACTATTTATTACGGATCCTATGTTCTTATAAAACTGCATTTATTCATATGAAGATAAAAGACAAATTCTTTTATTTAAGGGTGTGTTGGGTTGAGGTACATTCTTGCTCAAGCCAAGGCTGCACCCAATCCTCTTCCCTCCTTTTCCCTAGTGCTAAGATTATAGGTCTACACTCCAACCAAGCTTGGTAGCTGTTTCACATTCTCTTTTACTACTGTATTGCTTGTTTGTCTGTGGAGTAGTGAGGGTTGAAGCAAGTTTCACACATGCGACATCACCAGCAAGCTGTAGCTCAGCCTTCCCTTTCCTTCTGATTTTGAGACAAGATCTCCCTATGTGGCTACACTGACTTTGAACTCACTGTGAAACACAAGAAGGCCTTGAACTTGTGATCTGCTTGCTCCAACCCCACCCCCAATAGCTGTGATGCCAGTCTGCATCACCAGACTCAGTATATTCTTTATATTCTGAGAGACTGGGCCTGATTTTGCAGCCATACTTATAGCTTTCTGTACTGGCTAGTTTTTTGTCAACTTGACACAGCTGGAGTTATCACAGAGAAAGGAGCTTCAGTTGAGGAAATGCCTCCATGAGATCCAACTGTAAGGCATTTTCTCAATTAGTGATCAAGGGGGAAAGGCCCCTTGTGGGTGGGATCATCTCTGGACTGGCAGTCTTGGGTTCCATAAGAGAGCAGGCTGAGCAAGCCAGGGGAAGCAAGTCAGTAAAGAACATCCCTCCATAGCCTCTGCATCAGCTCCTGCTTCCTGACCTGCCTGAGTTCCAGTCCTGACATCCTTTGGTGATTAACAGCAATGTGAAAAGTGTAAGCCAAATAAACCCTTTCCTCCGCAACTTGCTTCTTGGTCATGATGTTTGTGCAGGAATAGAAACCCTGACAAAGACACTTTCCTTTGTGCAATGTTTAGCAGCAGAAGAGAAGAAATTAAGTATATTAATAATATTCCACACTATACTATAAAAGAAGAAAGGGAGGGAGAGGCGTGTTATGCAACCTTTGAAGTTTCCCTAAACTCTTACTTTAAAATGCAGATATCAAATTGTGTCTCACTTGCTGCTGTGAGCAAAGCACTAATCTATACATAAAATGAAAAGTATTTAAGGTTATAATAAGCCTGAAGAGATGACTGCTTATTATGTAGACATTTGCAATATAATAAATTGAAAGATCATTGTGGAACTATATTTTAGGCAACACAACTTTAGGAAAAAACCCTTCATTTTATGTGTATAAGCAAGTTGAGAATCAGAATTCCAAATCTTCCAAGTTAGTCTACATTCATGTTTATTGTTAATGGCTTTGGTATTTTTCAATTTAGTCATTTTGTGGCAAAAGTATAATTTGATTTGCATGTCACAAAATATACTGTGTCAAGAACTATATATAGAATATAATACAATATATACTATAATTAATATTATATATATACATATACACATAGGTGCGTATGTTGTGTGTGTGTGTGTGTGTGTGTGTGTGTGTGTATGTTTGTTCCTTCATGAGAAGTATTAGTTAAATAATTTACTCATTTATAAGTGAATTTTCCCATATTTAATGGTAGGATTTCTTTATACATTTTGACATATGCACTGCAAATATTTCCTGTGTTTTGCTTACCTTTCCTTCATTAGACAATTTAGTGAATAGAAATTCTTACTTTAATAATTTCAACATTTCTATAGTTGCTGCATGCATATATTTTCTTGTTTTCTGGCAAAATCTTGGACTTTCTTTTTATGTTTATAAGTTTATCTAATCTTTAAATAGTTTTTTATAAACTATGAATGATATGGGTTTGTATTTTTTCAATAGTATAAATAATGCCAAGTGACCTGGCACCACTATTGAGAAAGCTGTACTGAGTCCACTGAACTGCAAGTCACCATGAGATTCCTGCTCTTTTTTTTTTTTTTTCCATTTGTTCACTTGACAGGTCTTATAGAGGGAGTTTATGTAATAAACCCTTGACAGTAGAATCCCATTCGTCTGGCAATAACATAAAACCCAAACTCTGAAATTCACATTTCCAGAGGGTTAGAGTTTAAGTGTGCTTTGGGGATGCCATGATGAAGCCTACCAATTCTCCTCCCTCTCTTTATGGGCCAGCTAAGCATTTGCTGCTCTTTCTCAGGCTTGCCAACTCATTACCTGAAGATGTTGCTCACGTCCATGTTTCAGACAAGATGAAAACTAAGGGAGGATTGAGTAGTATCTCCTCCAGGAAGAAGAAAGTGTGTTCCAGGAAACCTTCAGCCTTGTTTTTCAGGAGAGAACTCTGGATACAGCAGGCAACCGCAACATACAATCCTGTGCTTGGAAAGACTGCTACACAAACAAAACCATGGTTTTGTGTGAAGACAAGAAGAATGAGAAGTGGGTAGAAACTAACAGTACACGCTTAAAAGTATATTATCAAAGATAGACACACTTTGAGCACAAAATAACATCAATTAGTTATCAGAAGTTCCACTATGAAATTGCAATGAATTACAGCAAAATGTATGATGTATCTATATAATTATATAGCATAGAAAAGAAAAAAAAAAACAACACATCTATGTGCTACAACAATATAAAGAGCATAACAAATACTTCTAACAATGAGACATAACTCACCATGCTCTGCTATACATGCCAAACTTAAATTGTCCTAACAACAGATTATACAAAACAAGCTATCACATGGGGAGGGCAAACTCTCAGTATGTGGGTGTTGCACAGGTACAGATTTTGAGATACTGAATAAAAGAAAAGTTTTAAACACAACTGAAATGTAAAGGAACTTAATTGTTATCATTATCTTTCAATCTCCATTATTACCCTGGAATATGATTTTTTAATTAGAAAGTGTGTTCTACAATTACAGTTAACAAGACATACTGCTGCATATATAAAATCGACTTTTCTTTAATACCATGATTTCCATGGAAAACTGCTGCACAGTAAGACTTTAAGAGAAAATTGAGGTTAAGCCATTTGTCAGAGAACATCTATTTCTAATTTCAAAGGTTATTAAAACCATTTGAGAAGTTCTCTATACCACATTCTCTCATTCCACTTCATAGCTCTCTTATTGAGCTCCACAGGCCTGGGAGCCCATGCCAAGTCAGTCCCTGTGCGGGGACATTTTAGTCTGTTGGCTTATTGCATAATCATTAAGAAGACTGGTATTTTTTTTCTAAAGTAATTTTCATATTTCTGATTAAACTTTCCACTAACTTATTTAAAAAGTTGTGGAGCACATTAAAGATATCTGATAAAGTAAATTAATTCTAAGTTGAAACCTCATTTCAGCCACTATTACATATTTTATTTCAATTCAGTTAATTCATTAATTAAAAAAATCATTAGAATTTTCACTCTAAAGGAATTTTTTTTATGCTGTTCTCTTTCCAAGGCTGGCATCAAACTTCCTTCGTTAGCCTCCTAATTGCTCTGAGTGCAGGTATAAACTATCCTTTTCAGCAAGAGGCAACATGTACACAGAGGATTTTGGGATCATTCCATAAGTAAAAGGCCAAAACTAGAGAGACAGAAGAAAGTATCGTTAATATATTCATTCATTTTTATTTACAATGCTTACTCTTGTCTTCCTGTCTATTGCCTCAGTTGCTTCAGGCAACCTTCAATTGTAGTTTTTTCTAGGTCTTCAAGCTAGACCTAGTAAGAATTCACTCTTATTTTGGGATGGACAGTGTGAATTACTTCTTGATGGTTTCTCTCTAAACCTTTTGTACCAATGCAAAGGCAGTAATTGTACTCAGCTTCACAGCCAAACTTTAGAACACACAAGCTTCTTTACTTACCTCATAGTTTTTATACAAGGATGGTTTGTTTTTATTATCTACTCTAATAGCTAAAAATGTTTGGTTATAAGCAAATGATGGAAACCTGAAGTTCTTCATTTACAGATAGAAACACTTTGCCCAGTTTGTTTGTTTGGTTGGTTTTTCGAGCAGTTTTCTTAAAAGACCTTACACACACACACACACACACACACACACACACTCATTACCACTACTACTATTACTACTACTACTACTACTATTACATTAGTTGATTTATTTTGTGTGTCTGTGTCTGCATACATGTAGTTGTATGGGCTTGTATATATGGGTTGAAGGACAGCTTTCTGGAGTTGGTTCTCTCCATCGTGTGAACCTTAAGGATTGAAGTCAAGTCTTCAATCTTGGCACAAGTTCCTTTAACTGATAAGACACTTCAGTGGCCCTTTCTCACTATTTTAACACCTTTCTGGTGACAGTATCTTTAGGAATAGGTAATTCTTTTTTACTATAGTCTGTATTTTGTCATTTAGAAAACTCAAAAAACCTGGCTTAGCAAATTCACATAAAGCCTTGAAAATTCACTGTTCTTATGACTTAAAAGGACATTTCTTACTCTAACTTAAACGTGTCTTGATGCCTAGTGAAAAATAAAGTAAGCATTTCTCATGCAGTGAATTTTCATATCACATTATTAGCATGATAAATAATGTTAAATTTTGTAGTCAACAGTCTGTTAACTTTTGTGCTTGGCCATAAAATTTTAGCTATAATGAAAACATGTAGAGATTACTTTGGAAAATAATCAACTCTATTAAAATTATTTAACACCTTTTACAATACATAGCAATTAATATTTTGTCAGTCTAAATAGCAATTCAGTTATGATATAGATTGCCAAACTTCAAAAACTTTATAAACAATGTATCAAAAAGCCCTTATCAGTTAATCAAACATCAAATAATGCTGTTTTAACACAGGTTTATCTATCTAGTAAGAATGACATAGTCTGTACTGCTATAAAAGTAAGATTAATTAATTTGTATGTATGTGTAGTGTGTGTGTGTGTGTGTGTGTGTGTGTGTGTGTGTGTGTGTGTCCTTATGTGTATGCAGGCACATGTTCCACAGCCTGCAGGGGAAGCTCAGAGAACATCCTCAGTCTTGGACTTCTTCTTTGTTTGCAACAGGTTCGTTTGCTCACTGTTGTTTCTGCCAGGCTGTCTGGCCTGCAAGTTTCTGATGATTTTCCTCTCTGCATTTTCCTTCTTTGGGCAGGGATGTGGTGGAATTACAAGTACACTTGAGCTACCAAATCTTGCTTGTTGCATGGAATCTGGGGATCTGAGGATCAAAGGTTAGGTTGTCAGGTTTACATGATTTAGCCACTGAGTCATATCCTCAGCCTCAGCAAATTTATGAAGAACAGAAATCTAGGATTTCATGGTTTTGGAAAATAAGAGGGAACGTGATAAAGGGAACAGCTTAAGTGACTGGAGAAGATGTTCTCTAAATTTCCAAAAAGTCACTTTGAAAGTTGTTCTTATCGGGAGAGACAAAGAAAATAGTCACTCTCTCCATCAAACTAGCAGGGTAACAGATGGGACTCCACTCAAGAGGACAGATCATTCATGAATTCATATCTCACTCCCTCAAGGCCCCTCAATGTTAACACTTTTATAGTGAGCACTAAGACTCAACATAGTTTTAGAAAGAAAAGAATCATTCAAATCACTGCAAACACAGAATTTTAAAGATAAGCAACATACATTCTAGATCGGGTAATGACCAGGCACTTAGATACACAAAGAATTCTATCTGCTAAAGCTTGATGGCATCTCTTCTAAAGCTTTCATATTTGCGACTATGTTTTAAATTCCTGCTAACAATTTTAACTAAAAAGATGTTCATTCCCATCTTAGTTAGTGTAAGCTCAGCAGAAGGACAGGCAAGGATCATAACACTAACAACAACAACCACAACAAAATAATAAGCACACAAATCAACAACAAAGGAACATGAGCTTCTCTTCAGGGATGTCGGATTCCCATAACAGCAAATTCCAAGCCCTACATCCCCAAGTCCAGCATCTGGGCCTGTTAATGCAGTACTCTGGGTTTCAAAGGGTTTAGTGCCACCACTCATCCAACTCTGCTGTCTAAAACTCAAAATATAGGGAAGTTTGTTACCTCTAGAAGGGAGAAATTTTCAATGTAATGCCCAGCAAAGAGAAACATGGTCATTTTTTAAAGGCTTTTATGCACCCATGTGCATAAAATGTTCATATGTATGTGGGGCCTTGAACAACAAAGACATAAGATTCACCAGGAGGTGGAGTTAACAGGCCATCCAAGTTGGATGCTAGAAACCAAACTCAGATCTGCTGACTGTGCAGAGCATACTCTTAACCACTGAACCATCTCTATTCTTCCATAAACTGGGGGTGTGGGAAGTTTATTTGGGGAAGCCTAAACAGAAATGTAATTCAGAAATTAAATTGGAAGCACCAAAACTTTTAAACAATATTCCCTGTAGTGCTAATTACTATTCTAGAGTTTGCTACCTCCACCCATTGTTGTCTTTTAATATCTATTAGGGGTTTCCACCCCACCTCAGACTGTATTGTACAAAGAAAAGACACAGCAACCTTTAGATTTATAATAAGCTTAAGAACACTAGAGATGGGCAGATATCAACCCTCAATGCTATTTTTATACTCCCCTGTGGTTATCCACGAGATATCACTTGTTATGTTCTGTCTGGGCCATTCCTACTCCATCAGGCCAGCCCTCGTGCTCATGACCCACTTACCTAGTGGAAAATCCCTTCCTTCTTCCTCTTTGCTCTCTTCCTCATCCCTACCTCAGACCCCAAGCCCAGAAACCTTTTCTCTTCCCCCTCTCATCTACTCAACCCAGGCTGTAAGCATACTGACTAACGAATCAGCAATAACTTTGTGGGAAAGTTTTGTACAACAAAATCTGATGTACATGAGAGTTCACTTATCTTGGAGTGACCAGATCTTGGGATACAATATTTAGCATTTAAATAATGTAATGATGTGTTTTGTTTCTCTTGAAATGAGACTACAACAGTCTTTAGGTACAGGAAGGTTATTTCAGATGCTTGGATGCTCTGATAAAGATATGGGGCTTAAATTTGAGAAATGAAGGAACAGTATATTTTGTTTTGTTTTTTAAAGAACTAATTACCTGTCCTAGAGGTGTTGCATCTGTGGCTGATGTGTCCATGTATATCAGTTGGTATCAGAAAGAAGAGGGGCTAGTCTATGTTCAGTGTTTTGACCTTTGAACATATGAATGATTAGAAGTCCAACACTCCCTAAGAAAAGCAAGCCTGAGTCTACTAGGGCTGCAAGGCTCAGATGGGCTCCTAGATGAGGAGCAAACCAGAGACTAGGAGAACTCTGCCTGGGACCATGGGCTCTGAGTGGGAGTGAGCCCAAGAGAGTATACCATTTGGTTGGGTCAGGTAGGAATGAGTCTGAGAAAACCATCAGAGCCATGCTATGGGGCACAGACAAGGAGCTAGCCTGTAATGACCACCAGTCCAGTGCTGTGCAGGTCTGGGGAAATAGAGGGTGCATACTGTGTTGGAGATGACCCTTGCCCAGTGCCATAATGCACAAGTGGGCCACAGCACTCCGGGGACCACTTCTGAGACAACCACAGATACTCAGAGACCCCAGGCTCTACTAAGAGGAGAAAGTAAGTAGTGGAGATATGGAAGAGAAAGAAACAGAAGGATGTGGGCACAATGAAGAGAGGTAGAACTGCAGACTCAGGGTAGTGAGAACAACCTGATGTGAGTAGTCAGTGATGCCACCTGGAATCATGGTGGGGTCCTGGCCTGCTGTCATAAGGGGCCACTTCTAGATCTTTGGCCCTGTAGTAGCAGGGTTCTGTTACCACCAAAGGCCAGGCAGATGCTCTTGGTCTGGGCTGCCCCTGGAGGCATGTTGATATCCTTGGTCTGGGCTTTTCAAAACTACTCACCTCTCTCCTGGGCATCCTAGGAGAGCAGGAGAGCTGACCCTGAGCCTAGCCAGTTGCNTGGCTGGCTTTAATGCTTGCTGGCAGCAGCATTGGATTGACTAGCTGGAGTAGGGCAAGAAACCAAGCCCCAGTGGTATGGGTGGTGGTGTGGGAGAGCTGACTGGCTAACCATCTCAGATAACTCTCAGGCCCAGATCCAGGGCTTTGAGTTGACCCTTCCCAACATCTACTCCATTGATGAACTGCTAGAGGGAGTGGAGGTAGACCAGTCCTACAGAATCAAACTACAGGATCCACATGACACAGGGCAACAACGGGATGTCATGGAGGAGTGTCCCAGTACCAACAGTGTAGCAGAAGTCAGAGGACAAGGACTCAGTGCAATGAAGATTTGTAAGCAACGAAGTGTAAAAGGAAGGATACACTGTGGCACACACTGTAGTCGACTACACTTTCCACAATCAGGTTTTTGTTTTCCTCTGTTGGTAGAGAGGTTGCAAGAGGGGATAGTAGGTCTAAGGGGACAAGGGGATGAGTAGGATTGAGGCAAAATTTAACAAAGAATCAATAAAAGGTAAAAAACAAACCAACAAAGGAACAAGTTCTCTTCAGGGAAGGTGGATTCTCAGCAACTACATGGGGCCTTACAACTGGGCATAACTCCAGTTTCAGGAAATCTGACACCCTGCTCTGGTCTCTCCAGCTACAAGGAATGTATGTGGTACATAGACATAGATGTGGGCAAAATAGTCTCACATAAAATATAAAATAAAAAAGAAATTTATGCCTTAGTACTTTAGATTTATATGAATGAATTGCAAAAGTGTTTAATATCTCATAATAATCAGTTAAAACTGTACATATCATTGATCTATATTATCTAATTATGCACATTACAAAATATAGAGACCATCAGACTAGTGTAACAGGTCTTTAAAAATTGAAACAACCTTTTAAAAATTATATCAGCCTTAAGTGTAAATTAATTAATTACTTTAGGCTACTCATCCTACTACTGAAATACTTAGTATTTATTTTAAAAATAAATACTGTGTCATTTCAATAGCTATTTATATAATTGTGATGATCAACTCTTCTGTACTCTTAAATGAAGATAAATAGGAAATATCAAATTAATTGAAGGAATTGTATTAATTTTTCATTTCTTCAAAAAGAAAAAAAGAGAAGAACTAATTAAGTGTAAATTATCCAACAAGTTGCCCCCATGACTACTCAAGTTTAATCTTGCTGGGAAACTCACACATTTCAGAGTTATTTTTTACTGGGTCTAAGGGCACATTTAATGTGTTAATTTCCTAGTACATCTAGTCTACTGTATACAGAAGACAGGATTTCAGCTGCCAAGGGAAATCATTAGAAGAAAAAAAAACTAAAGCTTAAAGCAGACTGAACATACTTTTTTAAACAATGGTGAACCCATAGTTAATGTCAAAGTAAACGGAAAAATTGGAACATGTCCTTTATAATTTGGCATAAGACACGGTTATTCACTAATTTGGTACTATGCCAAAATTCTTAGTCATAATAGTAACATATGAAAAATATACAAAAAGGACAAAAATAGGAAATGAAGAAGTAAAATTACCCCTATTCAAAGAATAAAGAATTTTCTTCTTAAGAGAAGCTATAAATTTTCTACTTGACTCAATAGAAACTTCCAGCAATATTTTAGGACCCAAAATCAACACACAAAATCAATTAGTATTAATTTATACCAATAACATATTTAATGGGAAATATGTTATCCCTAAGGTTCTGTCCCAACTATCATGCCTTTGAGATTCAGTCATCATCATAAACCCAATAAACTCTTTTTAATAATTTGCCTTAGTCATAGTGTTTTATCACTGGGTGAGTTCAATACAATATACAACACACACACATACACACACACATTTAAACACACACATATACATATGCATTTACATATACATATACTTCTATATTTGCAAATCATTATGAATAACAAAAAAACCCAGGGTATTGAAAATCATTCTCAAAAATAAAAGAGATTCTGGGAGAATCACCATCCCTGACCTCAAGCTGTGTTAGAGAGTAATAGTGATAAAATACTGCATGGTAATGGTACAGTGACAGACAGGTAGATCAATGGAATAGAATTGAAGGCCCAGAAATGAATCTACACACCTATGGTCACTTGATCTTTGACCAATGAGCTAAAACCATCCAGTGGAAAACAGACAGTATTTTCAACAAATGGTGCTGGTTCAATTGATAGACAATATGTAGAAGAATGCAAATCAACCCATTCTCATCTCTTTATACAAAACTTAAGTCCAAGAGGATCAAGGACCTCCAATTAAAACCAGATAGACTGAAACTAACAGAAAAGAAAGTGTGGAAGGGTCTCAAACACATGGGCACAGAGGAAAATTTCCTGAGCAGCACACCAATGGCTTATGTTCTAAGGTTAAGAATTGACAAATAGGACCTCATAAAATTGCAAAGCTTCTGTAAGGCAAAGGAGACTGTCAATCATAAAGATAGCAGAGGCTTGATTTTCTTTTGAATAAAGTCAAATAGCTGACATAGCAACCAGGCAAAGTTAGGATAACCTGGATGAGATGCAAAGTATTCTGAGAAATTTTCTTCAAAACTAGTTAATAATCATATACATTTGCTTTGCTACATGAGTGACATACCTTTCTTTCCCGCCTCAGAACGTTGCCTGTGGTCAGCTTTTCATTCTATGCTCAACACTTAATTTATTGAAAGATGTGTTTTATTTCTCTATTACCTTGTAGTGGTGATTCTGAGTGGTAGACAAGATTTCTGGGTAAAAGATTTTTGCTTTTATTGTGGTTCCTGAAGTCAAGTGATCTTTCCAGCAAAAATGGTTGGGATGGGTATAACACCAGCCGCTCTTGCACACTCATGCCCCACAGGAACTTTTCTCCTGCCACTTATCCCTTGAGTCACTGACTGACTAACCACCATACATGCAAATTAAAACAAGATATTCAACAGTGGAAAACCAATATTCATCTTCTTGTATTACCCACTGTAGAGTTCTCTCACTAGGCCAGTGCTTAGCTGATCTGGGGAATTTTCTTATCAGGGTGAAGAAACTTGATCCTAAACTTTAAATCACTTTGTTAACTTTAGCTACAGCCTGACAAATTTGCCCAGTAAGTATTATTAGTTGTGGTGTCAAAGCAGCAACAGATGGTGTTGTCATTTAAATTTCAGTTGTATGCTCCCTGCCCAGTTACCTGATCTCATGATAATAAGCTCAATTACTCTTGCAAGGACAGCAAATCTAAATTTGTCTAAGGGTCTTCTGGCATCAGGACTACAAAATGTCCAGGTAGCAACTTTAGTAGTAGTACAGTAGAAAATGCTTCCTGTGTTCTCTAGTAGAAGACTCCCATCCTATAACTGCCTAAAGTCAAGAAAGCCAACACACATTTTTCTAAGTAGATCAGTAGGGAAGATGACAAGAGAGTCTACTACTACTCCCTTTCTGTGGGCCCAATCTCATGCATTCTAACCACCATTAAATTAATGATTTAATTTTATACTACATCTCAAAGGATAAGTCATTCAATCACACGTGATTTATTCTAGGCGAATATTGTCCTTTTAGAAGCTATTCTCAAGTTTTCTTAGCCTACCTGCTTTGGACTATGAGACCTTGCATATACTTGCTCCAATTAAATGTGGCTTCAGGATCAATTACAGCTCAATTCCGTATGTGACAGTTATTGGGAAATCTCACTGTTTCCTTTGCCTCAGTGGAGCTGTCAGAGATCTGTGGATGGCCAGAATTTTCTAATCAAACTCTGAGGAGTTTTTCAGCTGAATAGAAGAAGTAGTGTCCATGAGAAAGCTCCTACTCTCCTTCCATCTGTGTACATGGAATTGAGCCTAATTGGGACCAATTGAGTCAGCTTTACAAGACAAATGGTGCTTTTCCCTTCTATAGAACAAAGGTGAAATACTGAAGACAACTTGAAACTCTTCTGGATACAACACCAGAAGAATTTGGGTTAGCAAGCTCTCCTGGCTCATTCTGTTATTTATTTGCTTTCTCACAAATTGCTGCCTCAAAAGGCTTTGTAAGTGTGAGGGTAAGATAGTGCAAAGGTGCTCCCACCTTGTATTCTTGCTAGCCATTTCAGGCTTAACTAGAATCCAATCTCCTTGATGGGGAATGCTTTGGAAAATTACCCAACTCTATTCTAGAAACCAAAGGACAGTATGTCTTAGCTAACTAATCTCAGCTTATATTAAACTCCTTGATTCTGCGAAGCCCTCCTGTAGCTGCCAAGGAAGATATAGTTTCTGTATTTAATAACCAGTATTCTGGACACTTGGGGCCATGCATAAGTCACCAAATAATTGCATGAGGTCCCACCTGGCTGAATAATAATTTTTCAATTGGCTACAAACTATGTCTGACGGGTCATCTCTAGTGAACTACCTGTAATGTTTTAGAGGTTCCACTGAAATTCCAGAGACTGGATCTAGACACATAGAGGGCCTCAGAACCTCCAGTAGTAGGGGAGAGAACACAGACTAGAGAAGACGCTTAGGCATCATGTGACCTAACACATTGCGTGGCTCTAAGAAAACTGTCCTACCAACAGCTGTCAAGTGGTCTGCAAGCATCTTGACACTTGCCATCCCCTTCCCCCACCCCCCAAAAAAGGTAAATTGAAAGTTATCTGGTTGAAACACCTCTGGAGGTATGTTTGGTGTGTAAGAGGTGACATCTGCTTAGAACACAAGAGGGAAAGGAAGTTGAATGCAAGCATAGATCCTGTGTCCAGGATTCATGTGAAAAGTGACCAGATCAGAGGGTTTCTTCAGTATGAGTGTGTGAAGACCATCCTTGTTTGTCATTTGCCTTTGCTATGTCTTTCTCTGTATGACTGTGTCTCCCTGTGTGTGTCTTTGTATTTCTGTCCATCCTGATGGTTGNACACAAGAGGGAAAGGAAGTTGAATGCAAGCATAGATCCTGTGTCCAGGATTCATGTGAAAAGTGACCAGATCAGAGGGTTTCTTCAGTATGAGTGTGTGAAGACCATCCTTGTTTGTCATTTGCCTTTGCTATGTCTTTCTCTGTATGACTGTGTCTCCCTGTGTGTGTCTTTGTATTTCTGTCCATCCTGATGGTTGGAGAAACAGATCTAAAGTGGAAAGCACGTGCAAACCCAAGACCACTGCTACACATCCCCCCCCCAAGGTCGCACACAATTTCCTGCAGGCTCACCGGCCATACAAGGTGCCTCATTTGCAGAAGCACCTGGGGGTGCACCATCAGTGGCTGCAGCTCCTTCGCTGCCTGCCATAGCCACCAGTTTTCCTGTAATCACTTCTTCTGGTGCAAGAGACCCACTTGACATAAGAGCCGTGTCTTCTTCAACCTGATTCCCAACCAGGTCACCTCAGCAAACCCCCAAATTCTGCCTGTTCTTTTAGCCCTGCCTGCTACAGGAAGAAGAAAATGAGCCCTAGAGCCATGTGCTTCTCAGCCTGCTTTAAGCACTGGGGAAGATGAAAATAATTCCTCAGTCCTATGGTGTGTGTGTGTGGGGGGGCGGGGTGTGGGTGTGTCTAAGTTCAACTTCTTCCCCATTCATGGTTTATGTCTCCTTCTTTGTGACTTGTATAATTGGAAGACTTCAAACCGTCTTACTCTGGAGAAGCGCTAAGCCCTCGTCAATCTGTGGAGAACGGTTCCAAAATAAGAGGGTACTGGACACATTTTTCACCAAGTAATATTGGGAGGATTAAACAACAGAAAACCTATCAGCCAACTTGAGATAACTCAAGTCACTCAAGGAGTTGATGAATCACTAGCTGGGTTTCTGGAAGGGCTCTATGAGAGCTATTGGGTTTTTTACCCCTATAGTTCCAAATGCCTCCCCAAACCATCAAGCCACTTATACTGCCTTTGTCATGTAGTTGGCCCCAGACTAAGGAGAAATCTCCAGAAATCAGCATGATTTGGAGGGATAAATAGGTCTCAACTTCTGGAAATTTTTCAGAAAGTTTGTCATAGCTGAAATCCAGCTGAAGTCAGACATGGAGACCCTCCTCTGCAGTTATCACTGCCCTTGGAGGAAAAGAGAGGAGAGGTAATGGGGGGAAATAGAGAAGGGATTCAAGGATTCTACAGCACAGTTTGATGGGGCTCTGAATGCCCATTCGCTGGAGTTTAAACAAAAATAGTCACAGAGCACCCTTTTCCAGTGTGTATATGGCCTCCTCATAGCTCCTACCACCGAGGAGGAATATAGACTGTAAACAGAAGGCCTTTTTACAGGCCCTTAAAACCCTGGGGTACATAGTCTCAGCTAAGAAAGCTCAGTGTTGTGTCCTGCAGGCTCCATACCTAGGCTACAAACCCAAAGAAGCAAAAGCTTTCCGATGACTGCATCTATTGAGAGGAGTTGGGATAGATGGTGAGGGGGAGGAGGTTGGCTCTATATAGGATGCACTGTGGCCAAAAGAGTGTGGCTTGGAATACCTTCTGGGATTGATCCTCCTGTTGAATGTTTGCATGGGTAAAGACTGAATTGGAGGCAGGAACAAGCTGGCAGGAAATGTGTAGGTCTGCTATAGGGTATTTGGCATAGCCATTAAGGGTAGAGCTTACCCAGGCCTCTGATTCCCAATCATTCATCTCGGGCATTGCTAATAGAAAGTTGAAAATTAGTTTTATGTTTGGCAACCATGGTGCTACCAGGACTGGTAGATTCATTCAGCATCTCCAGTGTCTGCAACCTCCATATATGCAGACCTTCTGGAAACAGTCACCTGTCTTGCAGTAGAGAAAAAGCAGAGGAAAAAGCTGTGGACAGTGGAGATGGAGTCCTGGACCAGCATTCTTGAAGTGGGCAGTCCTGGGTTCCTACAATTTTGATGTGTCTTGTTATAAGTTTCCCTAGCAAAGACTCTCCAGAGGTGGGTATTATGAGGGTTAAGAGAGCCTGAGCAGTAGCAGAGTTAGAATGAAGATTAACAAAAACATAGGAGAGAGGAAAGGGAAGCCTTAGAGGTTGCATGGTCTGGGCTTCAGTCACTAGCCATGGATGTCCTTCCAGGGAATCTTGTTCCATTGGGGGATGGTGTCTTTTCTGTCTCCTTGGTCTTCTATCATTCAGCAAGAGGGAAGCCATCTTCTTGGTTAGTGGAGTGGTATCAGACATTTCTGGAAAGGATCCAAATAAGCCTAGGCTAGTCCTGTGGTAAGACATAAACAAAATTCCTTCCAGTTGTAAGAAGGTGATCTGGTCCCTTCCAAAACCTGTCCAAGGAATCTCACCATTGAACTAAGATGGAAGGAGTTATCCCTGTTGTGTGCCAATGAAGGGAGATAGGAGGGTGTTTGGAGCTTGTAAATGTTAAATATATGTAGGTTAGTTTCAACTGTCATTAATTGTGTGTTATTTGCTTCTTGTTTTATAAGTTGGACCTTAAGGATTGATGTGTTCTTTATATTATCCCTTGATCTCACAATCCCTGGGGGTTTGTGTAATCTCTGAGGAATCCCTGTGTAGTGGGCAATTGTGAGCAGAAAGTTTTGAATTAGGAGTTAGTAAAGGCAGGGCCATTTTCAGTTGTTATTTGTTGAGGAATGTCCATGATGGCATATGTTGTGTTAACCTTTCTGAGTTTCCTCTCATTTGTGCTTTAGTGTGTTTAAAATGTGAGTTTGTGTCAATGATAATAAAGGTATATTTTTGTCTGCCAAATTGGGGGATGTAGGTGACATCAATTTGCCATAGGCACTGGGTTTGAGACCTCAGGGTTTAGTGGTCACAGTTTGTAAAGCTTGAGTAGAAATAAGGGATGCACAAAAGGAGCATATGTTTATTATCCTCTGAAGCTGCATGAGAGGGATGTAGGGGAAGTAGGCATGAAGATCCTTTATATTTGTATGTATGCAAGAATGGAATTGATATGCTTGCTTGACAGAGACTGTGAATGTTCTTGTAGAGATGGTCCAACCATCAAATGGATGTGTGGGGCAATGGGCTATGCACAGACAGCCTGGTCTCCAGTCGAGCTTAGGTCTTGAACCCTGGTGGGACTCAGTTGGTTGTAATTTCTAACTACATGGGACTGAAGGCGTTCGATCATGTCTCTTGGATCCCTGGCTCCTGTTGAAAGTACTGCCCCCACAGTTCCCACAGGGGAGGTCTGTGGCTATTAGTCACACAGACAATGTCCCAAGCTTCTGGCCTTCTGGCTAGACACCAACCCCACAGTTACCTGACTATAGCCAGGTATGCTCCACCCCACAGTTACCTGGCAACAGCAAGATAGCCCAGCCCACTATGAGAGGGGCTGTTTGGTTCCACCTCTTTCTCTTTAAGCTTTTACCTTTCTTACTCTTTAGTCCTCTTATTCTCTCTCTCTTCCCACCTCTCTCCATGTGGCCATGGCTGGCCTCTCACTCTCTCTTTCTACCTTTTCTCTTCCGCCCTACCTTTCTACAATAAAGCTCTAAAACCAGAGATTGTCTCTGATTACCAAGGCCTGCCTCATCTTATCTCCCACCAGAAGGCTATCCAGTGTTCCAGCCATGGACATGACCAAGGGCTCTCGCCTGTGTGGGAACCATCCAGCCCCCCTCTCCTCTTGCCCTCTCTTCCCTTCCTCCCCAGGGCTGAGTGCCACCCCAGGGACCCTATTCTGTTCTCAGCTTCTCCGCCATATTCAGCGTGGAATGCCAGAGGCTGAGAACCTGGTACCTAGAGCTACCCCTTGTCCACCACCTGCCATGTGAGATCACTGGCTTAACACATCCAGATGCCTACCCAGGGCCATGTGGAAAGCACCGGAACTCTGGCAGGATGAAGATTTTTTCCCACTAGCCTCTTTCCCCCCATACCCATGGCCCCTCAAGGATGTTTTCATCAGCTATCAGATCTGGCAAGGGACTGTTAGATCTGACATGGTGGATATAGAAAAGAGTGGCTCTTCTCTGTAAAAGAGTGGAGACCTTTATAAATAGGGGGGAAAGTGGATTGGCACCTGAGTTGACCAAAGATCTTAATAACCAAGGCAACAAATAAACAGTACTGTCTGAGAAAAGATTAAGAAACCAATTGACTTCTTTTAGGGCTAAATAGATAGCATATAGTTCCTTATATTGGGGGGGGGGCGCAATGGGCAACTCTTTGAATCAGATAATGGGGCATTCATCTCTAGAGGAATAGTATATTATTGCTGTAGCTCCCACTTCACTCTTTACTCCATCAGTAAATGTTGACGGGGTCCTGGTGATGGGCTTCTTTATAAGGCACCAAGGGTTAGGGGTAGCCAGCCACCACACCAGAGTGAGAGCAGAGACCCATTTTTCATAGGATAATGGTTATCAGTTTGTCCTGGGAATCCTAGTGAGCTCATAACAAAATAGGAATGATTTCTGAGTAGCAATTGAATATCAAAGAGAAAAGAGGATTCTTTCCCTAACATGTGTAGTCTCTATTCCTGCCATTTCTAATCATAATAGAAAGTGCATCAACCTCAGTTATTCTAGGAGCACTGCCTACCAGCTGTGGAGCACTGCCTGGGCCTGATATAGTGTTCCCAGAAGTATTGGGGAGGAATTGAAGATAAGAAACTGTAAGAGCCTTGTTGACATATATCTAGCAAGTATTATGTCTTTAGGGCCATATTGACTGAATTTAACGCTTGAAATGCTTCAGGGGGAAGTGTCTATGGAGAAGAGAGGCTTTTATTTCATTTTACGAGGCTGAAGAGAGGTCAGAGAGTGCTTGCAGGATGGGGGAGTCATGGTCAAAGCCAGTTAAGATTACCTAAAGTGCTCTGGAGGGAGGCAAGAATTATCTTTGGGGAGAAGGAAAGGGTAAGTTTAATTGGGTGCATTGAGGTAAAGGAAATTGATGTTCCCAAGAATGCAATGGGCAGAATAAGTTGTATTTTGTGAGGTTAGAAAGCGGCCCAACCATTGAGCTGTTTAGAGCGTATTAGAATATAGAGGCTGTATGTGTGCCTGTGCGTGTGTGTGTGTGTGTGTGTGTGTGTGTGTGTGTGTGTGTGTGTGTCTTTCATTCAGGAATTCAGAACTTTCATCAGGGTGGGTAGCAAGGAATGCACTGCCACTTCCAGGATTGATTTGAGTAGTGATAATTGAGTACTACTACAGGAAAGGGGTAGAAAGCTTTAAGTAGGGCTTTAAATAGGCTAGCTAGAAGAAATACGGAAGACACTGGTGACTAGAGTCATTTGAACGATGGGAGCCTGGCTTAAGAAGTTTCAGAGAGGAATTGTAGTACATTAACTGGAGATTGTTTTTATGATGTTATGGTGCAGAATGCTTTTTGCCCTTTTTGGAGAGTCTGCCTGAGGTTAGAGTAAAGAGATTCAGATGAGTTGCATTAAGGAAGGAATTCTAAAAAAAAAAAAAAAAAAAAAAAAAAAAAGCTAGCATAGACTTTAACCTGTGGTTTGCTCTCATGAAGAGTATATTATTGATCAAGCATAGCAAGCTAGAAAGGAAAAATACAAAATGTACAGATCAAGTAATAAAAGGGCACCAGGAAGTACCATGGAGTTACATAGTGTGTTCAAGGAGATAAACAGATTAAGGCAGTGGTGACTTTGGGGCAAGATCCCAATCACCCAACTTCACTGTTTATGTATTGCCATTGTACAAAGAATAATTATGTCATGCTAGGTGACAAGCCCAGTGTGAGCCTGGTGGGGACAGAGTGACATGGTTCATACCCCTGGGACAGGTCACCAGTGTGAGCTTCCAGAAGTGTAGATGGCTGATGTGGCCATAAGGCTTCTTAGTGTAATAATGTACATATTTTCACATTCCTCCAAGGAATGTCCTCCCTCTTTACCTTAATGACTCCATGAGAATTAGTCCAGGAGTGGAGGCTGTGGCTATATCTCCACAAAATGGGACCTTCAGGACTTCCCTTAAGACTGTGGGAAAAAGCTCTAGATACATGAGTTAAAAATGTATAATTTCTCAACTATGCAAAATATAAGGATGCAATGTGAATTATGAGGGGCTTCAGGAATTTAAAGGAACAAAGGCAGCTGCATTAATGAACCAGGTTGTCAGAAAGCTACAAAGGTAGGCAGATACAAAGGCAGGCAGATTCTTGAGTACAAGGTCAGCCTGGGACACAGCAAGGTTAGATCCAGGTATAGTAAAACTGGTAATTTCAGACAAAGGTCACAGCCAACTAGCTTATCATTTGTGCTTCACAAAGACAGACAGATCTCTGAATTTTTTTTTTTTTTTGCAATGTTAGGAAAAAAATGTATGTTGTAGTCTCTTAACAATCAAAGGGCTGGGGTCACAGGATGGTGATTCATAAGTTAATCTAAAGGAAACCTCAAGTAAATGACTTGATTTATATGTAAAATAAACAACTAGACCTGTATTTGTCAGGAAATGAGCTATCCAGAGAATTTTTTAGGAAAAAAAGTGAGAACAGCTTTAAATTGACAGACGTATATACAAAGAGACACACAGACACAGAGATGGACAGACAGATAAACAGACACATACACAAGCAAGCAGAACATGGACAGAGATCTATCTTAGAATAGCAAGCAAGCAGAATATACACAAAGAAATTCCCAGAAGGAAATCAGAACATAGATAGAGACATACTGAAAAAGCTGTATCAAGCAGACAGAGCATGGATTGTCAGTTTGGATCCACGATTTGATTTCCAGTCCTTTTCACTGTTCTGAGACACCACTTCTCTCAGAACCCCTCTCCATGCCAAAGATGGTCCTTGGCAGTTATTTATAATTATGAATTAGTTATTGTTTGCATTAGTACTTTTAATCTGGAAAGCTGCAATCCAGAAATGAAGGACACAGTCTTTTGAACTGGATCTTGAGGAATAGTGGCCATGAACTGCTTAGGACTGGGCATGGTAGGACACACCTTTAATCCCAGGAGACAGAAGCAAACAGGTTTCTGAGTTCAAATCTAGCCTGGTCCAGAACAAGTTCCAAGTAGAGCAAAGTTTATGTCCAGGCATGGTGATACACAGCTTTAATCACAGCATTCAGGAGGCAGGTAGATCTCTGAGTTAAAGGTCTACAGAGTAAGTTCCATGATAAGCTTAGGCAGTGAAAAACAAAAAAAGGTAGTAATAATGTAGTAGAACAAGGGGGGCATGTTCCAGCCCCATCAAGCAGCAGAAATTGGCAGTTTGGGCCATGTGGCTCTCGCTTTAAAGTCAAGAATAGAAGGGGTTACTGGGACAATTGTTGCTGATTAGCTGGAGCTAAGAAATTAGTGGTGGTTATGAAGAGACCAGCATCCCTGAGGTACAATCTTCTGGGAAGTGTTTTTTGAGAGCAGAAAAGGCTGTGTTCCAAGAGATAGCCAAAGTTGTACCTCATCCTACAGCTCAGCATGAAGGAGTCATGGAGAGCAGCTGAGGCTAGACACTGTGAAAGTCCAGGGAAGGCCATTGGTGATGGTGCAGCTTCACTTGCAGTTGATGACCCAGGACTGAAGGGGACATGCAAAGGAGTTGAGGCTTGGAACCAGAAAGGACCTAGTAGAGGATATTCCAGCAAATTGAAGATGCTAGTACCATGGGATGAGCACTAAGAAGAACAACTGCAGTGGAGTGGAGTCAACCAGAGTCTAGAGTGCTGCAGAGAATAAAGCTGGAGAAGTGACCCAAGCTCTTTGGAGGATACCAGAAGATCATATGTGGATTCTAGACATTGAAACAAGAAGCTGTTAATTTAAGTTGCTCTGGAGACCTTACGATGTTAGAAAAGCCAGACTGGTGGCTAACTTTTGAGGAAAGATGCTAACAAGCTGTAGAAGCAGCCCAAGAGAAAGAAGTTTATGGCAGTCGACAAAGAAAAGGAGTTGAAGATAAGAGGAGCTCCTTTACTTCTGATATTGGAGCTGCAGAGTTTGGGAGTTTGCCCAGTTTGATTTTTTTTTTTTTTTGGTCTGCTTTGGTCCAGTATTCCCTCACTATGGCATTTGGGAATGGTAATGTTGGAGGTATGTGATCTGCTTTTGCATTTTGATTTTATACAGGATTACAGTTAAGTGATTAAACAAATCTCGGAAGAGACTTCAAACTTTGCACTTTTAACATTGTTGAGATTGTTATCAACTATGAGCCTTTTAAAATTGGACTAAATATATTTTACATTATGCCATTGTTAGGTATGGCCCCCATAGATTCATGAGTCTGAACAAGCCTATGGGGGCCACAGAGTGGAATGTGGTGGTTTGAATGTTTGTCCTATGGGAAGTGGCACTATTAGGAGGTGTGATGTTGAAATAGATGTGGCCTTGTTGGAGGAAGTGTGTCACTGTGTAGGGTAAGTTTAGAGAGTCCCTTCCAAGATGTCTACAGATCAGGATCTATAACTCTCAGCTCCTTCTCCAGCAACATGTCTGCCTGTAGGCTGCCATGATGATAATGGACTGAACCTCAGAAACTGGAAGCCAGCTCCAATTAAATGTTGTCCCTTATAAGAGTTGGCTTGGTACTGGTGTCTCTTCACAGCAATGATAATCCTAAGACAGAGGATAAGGAAGGCATTAATTAATTTTTAAGTTGGGCGCAGGAAGTGAAAGAATCTCCCCACAGTAATATGTCATCTGTGTAATGGTATATATTGAAACCGTAGGTACTTATGTATGGTTAGATGCAGTGGCCACAGCCTCCTGGCAGATGATGGGGCTGTAAGCTATCCCCTGAGGGTGAGCTGCCCACTCATATTGCAAGGTCAGCCCAGGGTTGCTAAAGGCTAGGGATGGGTGGAGGAAGGGTACTGAAAACACAAAGCATGCACAATCTCAAAGGTGGGGAGGAATAGAAAAGAAGCAGTTTTTGAAGTCTATTGCCAATAAGGGACATGGCAGGGATGGTTGAGACATGGGGCAGCCCCCTTCCGGAAGAATCCCAGACTCTCATGATTTTATTAATTGCCCTTAAATGTTGCAACAGTCCCCTGAGCTTTTTCTTATAGTGAACACAGGGGTGTTCAGTGGACTGTGGGAGCCACAACTTAGTTGTAGTAGAAGCTCCTCTTTTTTTTTTTTAATTAGACATTTTCTTTACTTACATTTCAAATGTTATCCCCTTTTCTAGTTTCCCCTCTGAAAATCCCCTATCTTGTTTGCCCCTTCCCCTGCTCACCAACCCACCCGCTCCTGCTTCCTGGCCCTGGCATTCCCTCTATACAGGGGCATAGAACAGAAGCTCCTCTTTTTATTAGTTACCTGAAGGCTTTAAGTTTCTCCCTAGATAGAGGCCATTGTTCAACTCAAACGGCTTCATTTAAAAGCCAATCAAGGCAGGGAGCATTAAACTTAACAGTGGCCCTTAGAATTGGGGTGATTTAGAGGGGAATTTTTAAGGCTTCTTTGGGTATAGTTTTCTTTATAAGTATGATCATTTATCTTGATGCAATTTCTTTCTGATCAGGTCACAAGCAGCACCTCTAGGGCTTGTCAAATCTCTCTCTCTAAAAGATTGGTAGTGATGTTAGTTATTTGAGGGCATATTATACTGGTAGCTCTATCAGGGTCTTTCTGTCTGTGGGTCTGCTTAGTGATAAATGTATGAGAGTAACCCCCTATGCCTAGAACCTGGAGTCCAGGGATTAACTGCCTATATTGTAGACTTTCTTATTGTCTCAAATGTGTTGCTGTGTCTTATCTGCACTCCCACCTCTAAAATATTGTCTGTGGAATCAGTTTTTCCTCTTACTGTTGGAGGTGATGACTACCTTGTTTTAAGTTTAAGGGCTTTAATTGTTTGCCATTTTTATCATAAAGGGGTAGACAGTCTTTTTTTTTTTTTCCAGTAGAAACTTTTTCAACACCAGGGTCAGACCATCTTAAGGGTATTAGAATCCTTTGTGGGAAGGGTCTTTTGGGGGGGGGCATTCATTTTTCCAGTGTCCTTTCTCACCACTTTTAAAGTAGATCACACTTCTGTTTATATTGCTGCTAGAGCCTGAGCCTCAGAGGTAACCTGATATAACTTTGTTCCTATGTTTTGGGCAGCCACAACCCACCTATCATAGTGTCCATTTCTGAGACCTTGGCAGACTAGCCCGGAAGTCATACCTTCCCAAATGTTGCTTTTAAGAAGGGTGTCTCTGGCTGAAGGGTCAGGCATTCTTCTCTCTAAGCTTGTTTTAGTTCTGAGAATAAAATCAGATAGGGCATCTTCTGGGTTTTGGTAGAGAAGTACCAGGAAGGAGGCAGGGTCTTGTTAGTGGGAGTGTTGGGTGATTCTAACCCAGGCTTGGAGTACACTAAGACAAGCCTGATCATAGTAACCCGCTGTCTATGTTTCTTGTCATGTTCCCGTGGAAAAAGCTACCTGGCCAAAAAATTTCATGAAATCTCCATGGGATGAGATCTTGGTCCCAATTTTGCCTGCCCTGTTGGAGGCATTCATCCCAGAAAAGGGGGGGGGGCAAGAGAGGGGCTACAGATATCCCACCAATCCTGGAGTGTGTTTAAGGTGGCAATTTGAATCTGTAAAAGCTAATTTGTCCAGGGTGCATGAGTGCCAACTTCCTTCACTTCTTGTCTGAGTTATTTTTAAGTCTGTGGCTCAGTATGGGTACCAGTTAAGCTATTAACTGGACATACCTGAAGTTCCAGGCCTATGTTGAAGTCATGAGTAGAAGGGGTGGCCTAGTTAACCAGAAGAGAGTAATTGACCTATTTTTTTTCTGCTTTTCAAACAGAATCATGGAAATTGCAAAGCCTGTTGGAGGGGGGGCTGTGGGTGGAAAGCCAGGGTAGGGTGAGGGGTTGTTGTCCATGGTGTTTCCTCCATTTTCTTGACAGTCTTGAAAGGTGTAATTCTGTTGATTGGTTGGTTGGTTGGTTGGTTGGTTGGTTGGTTGGTTGGTTGGAGGGGTGAGGGAAGCCATGACTTGGGACAGTGGTTCATCTACCTTTCTAATGGATTCCTGTGGAGTGTAAGTTTGAGGGGTGAAGGGAAGAGAGATGGGCTGGGTGAAAGGCTTAGGGGAGGGGGAGTGATGTAAGGCATAGGGGTGGTCTCTATTTCTTGTTTAGGCAGTGGCAGTGAGATCTGAAATAGGGTGGTCTTTAAGGTCCGAATCTTCAGACTTACTTGACTGAGGGTGTGAGAGGTTGCAGCATTCTCGCCCAGTTCTGTTCTAAGCAGTCTTATGCATTGACTGCTGCTATGACAGGCAGGAAATGCTGGGAGGGAGATTTTTCTTCTCCTCTGTCAGTGTCTCTGCTTCAGGTGAAAGAAGCACTCCAGTCCATGAGTCAAGACTGTAAACATCACCTTTGGCCATGTATGGTGCGATTTGCAGGACTTCCTCCCCAAACAAGGAGGCTTACCTTTTGGAGAGTCTTATCCCACAATGTTTTTAAAGGAAGCATGTTTCCTTAAATCTGAGGGGGTTGTTTTGTGTTGCTTGTTTATGTATGTATGTATGTATGTATGTATGTATGTATGTATGTATGTATGTATGTGATCAGTTGTTTCCAGTGATAGAAAAAAGAAAAGGAAGTGCTTGGTCCAAAGAAGAACATTCCTGCAGCCTTATAGCTCTCAGGGATTTGCAAAATGGCCCCAAGACATCAGCCTGCCCACAGGTTTTAAGAGTTCTGGCATAAAACCTAATCAGTATTTTTTGGTTGCTGCACAGCCAGGTTTTTTTAATTATTATTAATTTTTTATGATTTATTCATTTAATGTGAGTAAACTGTTGCACCCTTCAAACACACCAGAAAAGGGCACAGCATCCCATTACAGATGGTTGTGAGCCACGATGTGGTTGCTGGAAATTGAACTCAGGACCCTTAGAAGAGCAGCCAGTGCTCTTAACCACTGAGCCATCTCTTCAGGCCCCATTATCTTATTTTTTTAAGGAGAAAAAGATAGGAGGTGTTTGCTAATATCTGGAAGGCTGTTGGAGTTCAGGAAGAGGTTTGGGGACCTCCTGCCAATACCAGAGAGTGCCCTGGTCAGAAGAATTCAAAGCAGAGACACCCAAGAAAATCCTTGCTTCCCCATTCCCTGCCTGTCATAGCTGCAATCTGCCAGTTCACAGGTCTGCTTAGAACAGGACCTGTCAAGAATGCTGCATTCTCCCTCAGTCAGGCTAGTCTGAGGATCAAGGCCCTCAAGACCACCCTATTCCAGATGTCACAGCTCCTTGACAAGAAATTGAGACCACTTACCCACCCCTGGTGTACAGTGATGTAAGCCAAAAACGAAGCAGAAAAGGTAGACTGGCAGCACTCAGTGTGGTGGCTTGGGCTTTGGGGCTAATGCAAAGGCCTGGGAGCACTCACTCTTCGCGGCTGGAACTGAAGGTCTTGTTGAATTCACATGGGCACCATCTGCTGCCTTGGGTCGGCTTCTGACACATTAGGCAGCAGATGCCAGCCAGTTCTGCTTCTGCTCTCTGGGTGTCCAGGCCAGACTCACAGGAATGAAGCTCTGCCAGGCGGGATGGGCAGGAAGAAACTGCAACAGTTCGAATGCCGGAAGAAGTAGCCTTATCCATGGCAGTTTTCAGTGAAACAGCTCTCCTTTATTGGGCGTGACAAGGACTGTCACGGGAGTGGGTAGGGGTTTTTCGGGATGACTGTACATTATTGATTGGCACCTAGGTTTTGGGAATGCTTCATTTGCATGAAGAGGAATTCCGGGTGCTTGCTGCACACATCCTTATATAAAGTTAAACCTGTAATTTGGCCACCAGGCTCCCTGACTACCTCAAATGTGGCAGAGGTAAGGGTTATACAAGCTATGTGCTCTAGAGCATGCAGACCCAGAGCAAGGAGAAAGGCAGTCCTACTCCGCCAGTCTCAGGATAAGATTGTAAGCGTTTCCACACGTCTTGATTACACTCTTGTTGCAGACTGTGGCCCCCCAGTTGCACAGGTTTCTGACCCCACAATGTGTTTGTAAGCTCTGTTTTGTTTGTTTGTTGTTCTGATTAAACTTTGCTACAGAGGTTCGTTTTGACTAATAATCTATAGAAGCTGGAGAAAAATATCGTTTTGCACACTTATTAAACCCTCTGGTGATAGACTCCAAAATAGTTCCATATCTTTTACGGTGGCATAGGTTTGTTTGTTTGTTTGTTTGTTGTTTTTTTTTCTTAAAGTCACCAGTTTTTTTCTTTCAAATGAGAGTGAAAAGTGAGTTAGATCTAGAAACTAAGTAAAAAGTCAATAATGTTCCTTTGATGGCAATGGCAATCAGGCTGCTACCCATCTGCTCTTGATTGGGGTGGGGTGGGGTTACATAAGTCAAGAAGCAACATCACAGGCAGCCTCTGAGTCTTGCTCAAGGGACTCACACAGCATAATAACCTGACTTTCAGCCATCGGCATACATACTTTCTTGCTGCTCTTCCATGTCTATACAGAACAAATTGCTGGCAAGTAAATGCCTTCTGTTTCCCCAAAACATCCCTGAATGGCTAATGGGAATTTACAGATGAATTTCATTGCTATTTTCTGTTCTAAGTAAATTTAAGGGACACATACAACACCTTGAGCCAAGGCTTCAGAAATTGAACAGTAGTAAATTTCTTGACGAATTTTTGTTTACCCTTAGCATGCTTCCCAGGATATCCTTATTATCATCTAGCTGTGTCTACATTCTTATTTTGGGAGCCACATAGAGTGGGTACAATAGAAATTTAATTTATTGGCACCCAAAGAGCCAGATATGGGAGTGTACACTTGTAGTGCAGCTGCTATCTAGGAGGGTGAAACAGAAGAAGGATCACTTGAGCCTTCAAAATATAGACTTTGCATTTTCATGAAAAAAAGAATACTGACCATGGATACCTAAGATAAATTCTTATGATGAAATAGCAGAATTAAATGACTCACCGAGCTTAAGAGCATCAACGTCCCCTCACAGTTGTCACAAAGTCACTGGATAATCCCTTAGGATTCTGAAGCATTAAGATCTTTATCTGTGTTAAATCTGGGATAGCACACAGGTCAGAAGTGATGGATAAGTGTATGTAATGTTGCAACTAGAGGGATACAGTGTATCACATTAAAATGTGTTAAAATTAACAATGGTCTTTGGTCGTTCAATTCTCCAGTCAGTGCAAAGAAAGACACCACAAGATATTTATCTGCTATACATTTACTGTGAGCTTTTTTCCTTATTTTGAAATGGCAAAACATTAAACATACACCAGTATGCAATTCATAAGGCTGCCATGCACAAGTCAAAATAATTTGAAAGAAAAGATAATGTTTATAAATTTATCTGTAATATAGCTCTTCATTCTACACTGTCTGTCATATAGACACAGTATAACTGTTTTCTTTCCAAATATAAGCTCAACTTTTGACCCATAAAAATCTATATATAATCACTTTATAATTGTATAGCCCTGAACATCTCAGAAAATAGAAATGAAGTTCAGCATTTTATTTTGATGGATAATATTTCAAGTCACAGTGAACACATGATTCCAATAGGTGACTTCTACTCTAGTCACACAGAGTTTATTTATGACAAAAGTCCTTATACTCTCCAGCTCTCCAATGAGACCTAAAGTGATGCCCTGAACTTTGTTCCTCATTGAGTTACTGAGAGGCCTAATGTGTGTGTGTGTGTGTGTGTGTGTGTGTGTGTGTATGTGTGTGTGTAGCAATATTTGAATCCATGAAAGCTAATAGCAGTATCACTTAGATTATTTTGGCACAATAAAATTTACATCTAGATTTTATAGTGTTAAGTTTTATAGTGTGGTTTATAGTATGCCTTAAAAGTACACGAAGCTGATGATCCCTTTTAAGAATGTCGAGTTATCTTAACTCACACACCCATTTACTTTTTAAACTGTATCAGTGTAGAATGTAAATAGAATGAAGTGATCTGTTGATCCTTTCATGAATCTACCAGACATTTCCAATCCCTGTTTAATGGCCAGGTACAACGGCCTCTGTGTGTTCATGACACAATATGACACCGGGAGCAGCTAGCCTGTGCACAAGGTTCAAGGATGTGGATATTTGATCTTCTTCCTGGAGATAACAAGTTCTAGTAAATAAACACACTTGGGCTGAATGTATGAGTTCTGGGTGGAGTGAAAGGGAGAATCAGAAGCTCTTAGTGGGGGGGGGGCTCTACAAATGCTCAAGTACACACAACATTCAGGGAAGCCTAATGTTAACTAAGAGGAGCATAACTAACAAACAAAAGTTCTTATATTATTTGTTTATTATTAAGAAGGAAGAGATAAAGCATGCAGTTTTGGCTTAACAGCATGAGAAAATAAAGCAATGATAAAGAAACAAACAAGAGCAGCAACAAGGACTATACCTCTTACCCAGTAACTTGGAGATAGTGTTTAATGTTAGTTTGGACTAAGTTTATGCGTGTACCCCAAAGGACTCAGAGGCAATAACTGACACGAAGAGTAGCAGAGTTATGAAGCAAAGTCTGAAACTATTTTCTATTTGTTCTATAAGTCAGAAGATATTTTACATTGATTCTTATTGAATACTATAACTTATTAGCTTTCTTAAAGCAATTATCATGTTCTCATATTCAGAAGTGAAAAAGGAATACATAGTCAGCCAAGGTAACTTATACCTGTAATTCAGCACTGGGGCCAGAGATGGCCGTGGGTTCAGCACTGGGGCCAGAGATGGCCATGGGTTTTACAGAAAAATTTTCAGTGCTTAGTAAAACAAAAGCTAACCAGTCCCTGACTAATATGTTCCATTTACATCAGAAATCATAGTACAGATCTGTGAGTGAAATGTTCTCTGAAGACGTCATACTGGTCTTAAAGAGTCTGCAGATTGGTTGACTAATTAGAACTTCCTGTATGTAGAGTGTGGGCTGTTGCAGATTGAGAGTCCAGGTTACTTTGTATTGTGTTTTTGTTAGCTTAGTATTTTAGTCTGAGAAATGGAGGCTTACTTTCCAGTTCAGATTAGTCAAGAATTCACTACATAGGTCAAGCTAGCCTGGAAATTGAAGTGATCCTTCTGCCTCAACCTTCTACATAAGTGTAGAGATCACAATTGTGAACAACCACATCTGGTTGGCGTGTAGTGATGCAACTGTAAGTCATCTCTGTAACAGAGCTCTTGTTCCATATGATCATCAGGTACGAGATTTTCAATATACCCCTAGCTTCCATTAAAAAATAAATAAGGATGTCCTCAGATAGCATCTGAAGCCTATTACAGTTTTCCCTGACTTGCTCTAACATGCTGTCTCTACCAGTGTTTCTTTGTGCACAAGTGCCTTTGATTCTGAGACTACGGAAGTTTATGCAACCACTTCCATGGTGGAACATGTCACTCTGGTGACCCAAATCCATAAACCATGCCATGGTTGATCACATTTGACTCAAAACAAACTATGTCTTTCTTTTCTTTTCTTTTCTTTTCTTTTCTTTTCTTTTCTTTTCTTTTCTTTTTTTTTTTCTGTGTGAGAGTTTGTTTGAGGGTGACACATTCACAATTTTCTAAGAAGTTTCAGAAAACTTTTTTAAAGGCTTTAAAACCTAATGGCACAGATGGGGCTGATGCACAAAGAGCTTTGTATGGGAAGTAGAAACTCACCCTGTAAATGTCGGGAACATCTGGGGAGAACTCAGTTGGGAACAGAATGGGACCGTCAGCTTATAACACAAGCCAGTGCAAATGGAAAGAAGCAAATCTCAAAACAGAAACCCATTTTGAGAATAAAAGCGCACTAAAAACCTACAATTTATTCCTAATGGTGCTTCATTTTTCATTTTCTTCGTGGCTGCATTCCAGCCATGGGCAAATACTGAGAGTATTCCTTCGTCCCTTAATTTTAGCTGCCCCTTAACGATGACTCTGGGGCTAGAAAGCACAAACAGAACAATAAATCATACTTAACATAGAAGGGATATGCTGAAAAAGTGTGCTGAATAAAGTCCCTTTCCACGCCTCCTTAATAATTAATAAAATGCATCTTGTTTGCCGAATCCAGTAACCTATTTTTCAAAGCACATACAATGTCCATAGTTTTCCATGCTTCTGTTTCAGAAAAGCCAGCAGTACTCTTTCATAAGGTCAGGCTGATGTTATGCTCCAGTCAATTTATTTAGAATAAGAATGAACTGGATTTTGTTTTAGAAATATTGCTGTTTGCTATGTCCTCTGCACTTAGGAAGCAACATATGGCTTGCTAGATTTGAAGCAAGCCCTACACTGTTGCATTAGCCAATAAGGTCTTGAATTTAGGGTTCTTGCCAGATGAACATATAATTTCTAAGATAAGCTTCAGTCATCAACTCTGACATGTTGGTCTTATCATTCTTCAGCTTCTTGGATTTCTTTGGGTCAGATCACACTTAATTTTCCTATATCTAAAGGAAAATTGTAGCCTATTTAGTTAAAAGATCTTGATTAATTTGTATTCATAATTCTAGAATAATCCTCCTGAGACAAAGTGGTCACATGGCATTTTAGACAGTGAATCAAAGTAGCACATGATCACCTGCACATGGGTGGGCGTTTACCCCGATGAAATCAATCTAAGGTTGGCCCAAGTCCAACTCCTGTGACTAAAGTGCAACTATTTGTATCATTAATTTTTAGTCTTGTTTGTGTCTGTGTGGTCTATGTACATAGGTACATAGGAACTTGAGCTTTAAACCTGATTAATACACCCCGTACATGCTTGATATTTTGGACTGGTGAATCACATATTTGCTAAAAAAAAAAAAACGTAAACAGTCTCTTTCACATAAGTTGTAGGTGACCTTTTAGCCTGATACTAGACCTCTATATATGTAAGGTAGACTCAAGTCATAAAGGCGCCATTTACTATTTTATTTCTGGTCATTTTACTCATTTAAAAGTGCGGTTCGGTCAAAAGGAAAGCACCAGTATAGTACTTTTTAACAAGATTTGGGTTCTCAAATTGGCCTGGTTTCTTTTCTAAGGCTTCAGTAACATTTATAGACCTTTGATTTCCCTTAAGCTTTTGTTCAACAGAAGCAGAGTGAAGTTTCCTGCTGAAGGCCTCTCTACAAAGTGAGATCCTTTTGTTTGAGTTTCTAAAACAATAGGAAAAAGAGAGAAAGGTGTATGTAAGCATGTGCTTCCATGTAGTGATTTACAAATTTTGAGATTGCATCTCACCTCAGTCAGAAAAACCAAGATCAATGTAATAACTGACATCAAGCACTGGGGCGGTTGTGGAAGAAGAGGTTCCTTCATTCACTACTGGGAGGATGCAAAGTGGTGCAAATGTTCTGGGAATCAGGATAGAGAACCCTCAAAACACTAAAAATAAATCCACCATATGACTCAGCTATACCACTCCTTGGCATATGCCCAAGGACTCAACATCCTACTGCAGAGATTCATCTTCCGCCATCTTCATTACTGCCTTAATCACAAAGGCTAGATAATGAAAACATCCTAAAAGCCCTTTAACTGATGAATGGACAATGAAAGTGTGTACATATACACAATGGGATGCTATTGCTCTCAAAAGAAGATAAAGTCATCACAATTTCAGGTAAGTAGATGGATATGGACCTAGAAAAGATTATGTTAAATGAAGTGACCCAGACTCTGAAAGACAAACAGAGCATCCTCTCTCATCTGTTGTTTCTAGCTCCACATTCTAAGATACAAGTATATGACATTGAGTCAGTGCTGATTTTTCTTAATTCTATTAGAAGTTAACTTATAATTTTTTCACCCCTACAAATGTCTCCATTAATACTGTAGCAGATGCACCTAAATGAGCAACACAAAATTCCAGGAAGGAGGGAAGCATTTTTATTATCATCATCATCCATGTTTTATTCGAGCAAAATGAAACAGAAGTTATTTCAGAAATTTCCCCTTCGTTTATCTGCATCATTTCCTCTCTGAAAGCTTTTGATCATATTCTGCAGTTGCTAAACATTTTTCCTTTTCTGTAATCAGTTTCCCCATCTTCACTCAACAATGGTTATTCTGTTTCCAGATGTGGTACAACTAAAGAGAATTGCTCTGCCTCTCATTTAGACTGGAAAGGGTTTATTCATCTTTAACATTTTTTGAGGCAATTTCACATAAAATACTGATGATGGGTATGGTAATAGTCATGTGAAGCAAAAAAAAAATGTTTTCTGTTTTCTCATTTATTTAGGAATTGGTCACAATTCTGCAGAATTTAACCTGGCCTTATTTAAGGTAAAATACTCTTTGTACCTTTCATATATTAAAAATAGATCACAACTTCACAATGAAGTATGTGTTAACTCTTAAAAAACAAATGTCTTATTAACACTGGGTGAAGGAAAGGGTGAAAAGGCCTGATACCGCTCTTTCTGACCTGGTCTTTGGGGATAGTGACATCTGTTCTTATATTCTTCAGGAAATACAGCCAAGGCACCTTATGAACAATCAGTCTGCAGGGTTCATGAGCAAGTGGAGAGGACAGTATGTTCACATGGCTAAACACTAGCACAGGTGGGTTAGACAGCACAAGTGACACAGCCTACAAAATAATGAGGAATCTGAAAAATAGATGTAAGGAAATTGTCCAGCCAATGTGCAGAGAGTGAGACTTTGCTGCACTTAGACTTTAGTGGAATGTCTTCATAAAAATCTTACCCTCTGGGCTCAAGATCTAAGATGTACAGCAGTCTGAACATGTGGAAGAACAAGAATATCAATGCACACAAACTCACAGAGGCAGTGTGCAGAAGTATGCAAAAGGCCTGCGTAAGTTCAAACCAGACAAAATCCCAATATTATGAAGAGTCAGTGAACATACAGTCTAACCAGTGACCAAGAAGCTCTTTGCAATTGGAAAAAGGGAAAATCTTGTCTCTCCAATGGATTGCCACTACTTCAGGGCAGGCCTCATGCCTAAAAGTTGTTGGCCAATGCAAAACAGACTTCATGGTTGTGTGTGTGTGTGTGTGTGTGTGTGTGTGAGCACGCGCGCTTTTTGTTTATTGCTGCTCTTTTTATAATAGCCAGGAATTGGAAACAGCCTTGATGTCCCTCAACAGAAGTATGGATAAAGAAACTGTGGGACATTTATACCACAGAGTATTACTCAGCTGTTTGAAAAAAAAATGACATCATGAAATTTTCAGGCAAATGGATGGATGTCTTAGGGTTTCTATTCATACACAAAACATCATGACCAAGAAGCAAGTTGGGGAGGATAGGGTTTATTCAGCTTACACTTCAATGTTGTTGTTCATCACCAAAGGAAGTCAGGACAGAAATTCACACAGGGCAGGAACTTGGAGGCAGGAGTTGATGTAGAGGCCATGGTGGGATGATGTTTACTGGATTCCTTCCTCTGGCTTACTCAGCTTGCTTTCTTATAGAAACCAAGACTACCAGCTCAAAGATAGTACCATCCACAATAGGCTGGGCCCTCCCCTGTTGATCACTAAAACAAACAAACAAACAAACAAACAAACAAAACTGTAGCTAACTGAAGATTTGGAGAAAGAAGATAGTAATTGAGGTGGGGTGTAGCAATATTTTTAACTAATAAAACCCCAGCAACGGGTTTGCTACCTGTCTCAAGGTTTATATTCTCAAATGAAACACACACACACACACACACACACACACACACACACACACACACACACAGCTTAATCAGCTCAATAGCTGGGCCACTTCCTAACTGCCACAAATTAATTCGCTTCCTGCCAATAATCTTGAGTTATTACTTACTAAACTCTATATTTTATCTTGGCTGCTCTGGACCCAGAGGACTGACCAACTGGGCTGCACTCTGGGCCACACTCTCCTGGCTCCTACACATGGTGGCTACGCTTCTCTGTCCTGCACTCTTCTCAGATGTAGCGTCTCTCCTCTCCTCCACACTCTCTCAGCAAGGCAGATCTCCATCACCTTCCTCTGCCTCAATCCTGGGAATCCTAAAAGTCCTGCCTCTGCCTGTCCTTCCCAGCCACTGACTGCCATCTGCATCTTTATTTACCAGTCAAAACCAACTGGGGGCAGAGTCCCTGAGTGCCTTATGTACCAAACAAACAATTTTGGGGACCCAAATTAGAATGCAAGCAGCATTAGGCCAAGCCCACTACAATAGGGTAGAGACAAAAATGGAAAAAAGAAAAAGAAAATGAAATGAAATGAAAAACAAACGAAAACACAACACTTTTAGACCATGGTAGCTCTAAGGACAGAGCTCAGTGGTAGCTGTCCTGCCAGGAACACACAAGGCCCTGAGCTCTACCCTGGCTCTTCCCCTCCCTACATCAATGTAATATAAAAATGTAATCAATCAAGTGTGAAGATGAGATTGTTCAGTGGTTAATACACATCTATGTAGTTCTCCACATCTGTAACTCCAATCCCATGGGTTCTGACGGCCTCATCTGACTGCATGCATCAGGCATCATCACGGTTCACAAACATACCTGCAGGCAAAATACTGATACCCATGAAATGAAATAAACTCATAAGCAATAGAGCTACATGTAAAATAGCAAGTGAAGTCTCCAATGCCCCCCCCATCCTGTTGTTTCTCGGTCCTACTCTCTTGAGATATCTAGTTTTAAAGTTAGCTATCCATACTTTTAGAGATTTACTATGATTTCACAAGGTTGTATGTGGTTACATATTTGAAAATGTGTACTTTCATTCTGTTCTCATGTACCCTGGGCTGACATCAAACTTGCAATGTAGCTAGGATAACACTGAATTTCTAATCCTCCTGTCGAACTCCCCAAGTGCAGGGATTGTGGGAATATTAGTGAGTGTCTCCCCAACTGGCTAGACAGCATGGTTAAAATTAAAGTATATTTTTACTGTGTCTGGAAACCTTCCTTTATATCTATAATTGTTCTGTATCACCTTGTCTAGCTTTGGGATCAACTAGGAGATGTACTTCTGGGAAGGCATGAGAGGGCATGTATTGGATGAACCGAGAGGAGAAGACCCTTCCCCCGAACATGTAACACCTGATAACTGCTGCTCATGTATAAAGTGGTCTGGGAAGAAATCAGTGCAGATTTGCCTATTGGCTTTCCTCCTCGCTGATGAGTGTATCGGTTTTGCTGCTACCATTGCTGCTGTTCTTCACTGATATTGCAACCCAGCTTCTGTCACTTTCAATATAGGCAACATATCCTCCACAAGACCTCCCAACCTTCAGTGTTAGAGTGATACCCCCAAGACATACAGCCTTGTGCATTGAGGAGTTATCAGAGTTCCCAGCCTCCCTCTCTAGTGTGTAGATGGTTGTTGGCCTACCCAAATCATATTGTTTAAACCTATCTAATAATGTTTGCAGCATTTATTCATTGTCTCAGTTTTGTTAATCTGAAGAAATTCAGATTAGTACCACATTCTTTTCTCTGAGAGTGGGGTGGACTGATAGGAAAGGGATTGTGGTGGAAGGAGTGGGGACATCCTCTTGGAGACCTGGGAGGTGGGAGGAGGAATAGGATGTGCAACTGTGGGAGGGCAGACTGGAGGGAGTAATGACTAGACTGTAAAAAAGATAAAAGTAATAATAATAAAAAAAATGTAACACAGACCTCTCTGTACGGTCAAGGCAGTTTTACTTTAGTTATTGTTGTATTAAATGCATAGAAATTCTATGTAATTAGTTAACTATTTTCCATTTGATAGTTTTTTAAAATATTTGAATATTTGCTTGTCAATTTTCATTTTGTACCTATATATTACTATTAATTATAATAGCTTTTGTTTTATATTAAGAAGGGTATAAAACATACTGTTGGCAATAAAATTATCATTCATATAATGATAATTATAATAATATTTCAGAGAATATTTGAATAAACATATACATATGTAAATGTCTAGACTTATAACCTAGCCATTTTGTTTTTAATTTATAGTAGTGTGGCACCATTCTTAATTAAATTATTCTGTAAGTGGTAAAAGTTTTCACTGATTGGTCCTTCTTCACAGCACTGAACCCGAAGTGGATGTGATCACTCTTCCTAAATTGATCTGCAATAAAAGATGACTAATCTTGAATTTAAATTTCAGTTGTTAGTTCAAGTTCTGCCAAATATTAATGAAAGTTTTTGTAATATTATGACAATTTCAACTCAAACTGACAGCTAAATAATGACATAAAATGGATCTTATAAATTGTCCAACACAGAAATTGTAATATGGCACCTACAGTGTACACATAATAATGAATTTAGTCTTTTAAAGTAATGAGTGGCAATCATTTTAATTAATCACAATGTGGCTTTTACAAAGAACTTGGGGCCTAATTAGCTAGAAGTGTAGATGTATATTTTCAGCATGAATGTTCTGTGGGAAGCTACAAACTGGTTATTCATTTTTGCTTTAAGCATGCTTGTCATGTTAGCAGTCCCTGAGAGAGGAAACATCTTCCTAACATATCTTCTCACTCCTGCTTAGTAATAGAGCCTGGCAGAGCTGCTTCTGCATCATCCACAGCTTAACAATGGAGTCTAAATCCTATGCTTCTCATTTGGAAGTCAGTGAGGACTTGGAAAACATTTAGAAACAACTTCAAGACTGGCTCAGTTGGGTAGGACAGATGGGGACAGATCTTAGTCCCTCTTTCTCTTTCTCTTCCTCTTCCTCTTCCTCTTCCTCTTTCTCTTTCCCTTTCCCTTTCCCTTTCCCTTTCCCTTTCCCTTCCCCTTTCCCTTCCCCCTTTCCCCTTCCCCTTTCCCCCTCTCTCTTTCCTTCTTTCTTTCTTTTTTCCTTGTTGAGACATGGCTTTTTTTGTGTGTAACAGTCCTGTCCTGGAAGTCTCTTGGTAGACCAGGCTGCCCTCCAACTCAAGAGATCCACCTGTCTCTGCCTCTGCCTTCCAAGTGCTGGAATTGAAGGTGTGCATCACCATACCTGGCTTGAATCAGTCCTCTTATTTCAGAGCAAAAGTTATTGAAGGATAGGCTAAACCAACAACCAAAATTACACATAGAGGGATCCATGGCTCTGGCTGCATGTGTAAGAGGATGGCCTTGTGTGGCATCAATGGGAGGAGAGGCCTTTGGTCCTGTGAAGGCTCGATGCCCCAGTGTAGGGGAATGCCAGAGTGGGGAGGTGGGAGTCCATAGATGGCTGAACATCCTCATAGAAGCAGGGGGAGAGGGAGTGGTATATGGTGTTTCCGGCCAGGTGGGGCCAGAAAGGGGATAACATTTGAAATGTGAATAAAGAAAATATCCAATTAAAAAAAAACTCCTCTTGAATACTACAGTCATCAGATAATTTCAGTCATCATGGGATCAGAGGGTTGCTGACAAGCCACAAGGCAATCGACCAATGGAGTGGAGCATGTGTCTCCTTCTCTGTTAACTGGCTTAACACAAAACATAGAAATTAATCCACAGTTCTTGTTCCCCAATGTCCCAACCTTGCTCCGTGGAATATAAAATAACCCGAGACTCTGCTTTTAGAAGTCATAAGAGCTCTTTGTCCAGGAAAGGACCTCAGCTTGAATAACCTGGAGAGAAGTCAGCGAAGGAAAAGGAGATGTTTGAGGCGACCCCCAAAAGAACAAAGCAAACTGGGCAGTTACAACAGCTTGGACCACATCAGGCAAGAGTTACCTCCCTGGTGAGGGTAACTTAATTTCATGTCATTTATCTATATATCTATATATCATAACTTAAGTTGGAGAATAGTGGCTAAAGGTTTGGCTCAATGGTCAAGGCTTTTCCTAGCAGTCAAGAGGTCATGGTTTGATCTCTAGTACTGATTCAAAATAGTTATAATTTCATTATTCCATAAACTCATAGTGTCTCAAATTGGACTCTCCTGATGATTAGACTGACAGTTAGCCAGGGAAATTGCACTTACTTTTGACAGAATTAAAGGGACAAAATCTAGGGACATGTCTTTAATAGCAGTATACGTGAAGGTGAGGCAGGAGCTCACCTTCAAGGCCAGCTTGCGGGCTACATTGTAAAAACCCTGTCTCAAAAATAAATAAATAAACTACAGTGGATAGAAGGAGCCCTTTGGCAAGTACTCTGCCTTGCAGAGATTCTTTTCAGGCCGTCATTTATATGGATTATATATTCTTATTTCCCAATGGCACCATAAAATATACTCTCAACTACCTGGAACACTGTCTCTTTTAATTGATCAACATTTCCCAGTTCACAGAATAAAGGGGGAAATTCTGTCTAACCAAATACTACTCAAGACACTGTAAACCTCTGATGAATTCAGCACATCACTACATCTTTACATGGATATAATATCCCTTACTAGCACAATGGGCACTGTGAACTGCCAAGGCAAGTACCTACAATTACCAGGCAATCACCCAATGTAATGGAGATGTCTAGGCTCATAAATGATTTTCTTATTGGAAGTGTCATGTTTGCATTAAATGCTTCCTATGCTTTTATCAAAGTGGTTGCCCCAGTTCCTAAGATGAACTGAGGCTCTAGCACCACCTGCAGGACAAGCCTGATAATTTCACCTCAGTGTAGAAACTACAGGAGATTACTACAGATTAAACTGAAGAATGACAGGCTCTCTCTCTCTCTCTCTCTCTCTCTCTCTCTCTCTCTCTCTCTCTCTCCCTCTCTCTTACACACACACACACACACACACACACAAACACACACACACACACACACAAACATTGGAATGGCATGGAGTTTGCTTTTATTATTTTTTAAAACTATCTTGAGATATCTTCAGCAGAGGTTTAAAGAGTATTCTGTAAAACAGGTGGCCCTCCAACAAAACAGCAAAGCACAACACCAAATTAAAGCCTACCTCTGTCTTACAGTAGAACCCTTCTTATTTAACAGAGTGGTCCAGCAGCTGTGGCGCACGATGCTTTAGACAGCCATGAAAATGGGAAGAATGGAGTTTCAGGTGTGGTCTTTTAACACTCATGTACTCTTCTTTATACCAACATGGCTATAATACATAATTTTGTTTATTTGGGAGACTGGGGATTAGAACCACAACCTTCCTGAGTACTGAGTATGTACACTTCCTTTAAGCACTAAGCCTGGGCTTAGGTTTTAATATTTTGAAATGGGAAAAGGCACATGATGACAGCTGGCCTTAAAGTCCACTAAAGATGCACAGGTCTTACTTGCAGTTCAATTACTAAAACACACAGGGGAAACTACATAGGGAGCCTCAGGGATCCATCCACTGGACACTTGTTGGCTATATGGACCAGCTCAGTACACACTCAGCTCTCCAGTTTTTCTCTTTATATATGAACCTTCATTAGAGTAGTCTAGTTACTAAGTACTGACCACAAATTTTGTCTTGCTTAACTCACACATTGCTGACTTGGTGTTTCTTAAAAGTAAATATTTAAACTTGATAACAAACCATACCTACAAAATATGATAATCACTAAAAAATACAAAACTAAATACAGACATCTGTCACCAATACTCCAGTTTGTCTAACTGGTACATATTAGCAATAATACTATTAACAACTAGAATATGATCCATATTTTAGGCTTTCCTTTTTCCTTTTTAGTACTAATGATTGAACCCAGAGCTTTATGAATGATTCCTGCGGAGGAATTTTAATCCAGCAACATGGCTGCTCTGATCACATCCGAAGAGCTTCTAAGTCTGTGTGATCTGGCTGGAATGCAGACACGCCCTTGGTACAACCTTTAATCCCAAACAACTTCGAATTGAGACACAGACAAAGTGATGAATCAGAGAAAGATTTGACAGAATGAGTCAGGGATAGGATAGGTCCAACTCTCTCCAGAGAAAAGCTACTTAGGAACAGCACAGAAAGAGAGAGAGAGGGAGAGAGAGATAGACAGAGAGAGAGAGGGAGACAGAGACAGACACAGACACAGAGAGAGAGACAGACACACACGCGCACACACACACACACACACACAGAGAGAGAGAGAGAGAGAGAGAGAGAGAGAGTTCAGTTATTGGTCAGCCAGAGTTGGGCGTCAGTGCAGTGAGTGCAGTGCAATGGAGTTGACTTCCTTCCTGAGTTCATGCAGCTCAGTGCAGGTCAGCAGAGGCAGCAGAAGCCGATGAATTAGAAATTAGAATTAGGAGCCAGAAAACTATAACAAATGGCTGGAGTTAGTTTGAGACCGACCAGAGCAATTTAGTGAGAAATTGAGAGAAGCCAGATTGAATCAGTCAATTAGGAAAATAGATTGTGCCCAAACTGATGAGTTGAACCACTCAGATGAAGTTCAGAAAGAACTAGAAAGAATAAACTTATTCAGCAGTAATCAAATAAAGGATAATTTACATAGACCAGTGCTGTGTCTCCTGAGCTATACACGCTAGTACCATGGTTGACCTTTGTTCAATTGCTGTGTGCTGTAAAATTTACAATAACCTCATTTTAACTTTAAAATTACCAAGTAGCCCTCTGAAGTAAGTATGTTCACCATTATTTTGCAAATGAATGAATTCAAGAGTATAGGAAGGTGAAGTTTCCTTCACAAGTCCACAGGCTTGGGGTGAGGTAGAGCTGAATTGCATCCAAAGTGTCAGTCACAGGCCTGAGCTGAGTGTGTCCTCTAGTGGATCTCCTGGCCTGTTCCTGTACTATGCTCTTAGTAATACCTCCCTAGGTGTGAAAACTCATTCTGCGTCTATTCCCATGTACCATCTCCAACTCTCAGCGTGCTTACCAAAGGATCCTCTACTAACTATACAACTTTTTTTTTTGTTTTGCATAGCCCAGAATAGTTTGCAGAGCCCATGTGTGCTTGGGTCTGGAACTATTCACTGGAGCATGAGAAGTCAACCAGTGTTTATATCCTCAGAAAGGAATGATTTTCTAGCAACTATGTACTGCCAATAGCTAGTCATGGGTGGGGCAAGAAACTATCTATGCAATTCATTCTGGAATTTTGGCTGAATTGTTCTTGAGTAGCCTGTGTGCAGTAACTCCAGTTGCTATGTGTTTACAGTTGTGATACCAATGTCACATCCAGAAGTCAGTATTTCAAAACACTCATCCCCATTTTATAGCTTCTGTGTTCTCCCCGCAACCTCTTCCTTAATATCCCCTGATCCAAGCTATTATTTTTTCCACTGGTATCTATACCTGGGTGCTGGGATAGTTGAAAGACTCACAGCAACTTTGTAATACATGCTTCAATGTAGCCTACTGTGTTTGAGACTTGGTGGTAGAGTTTGAAGATTCTCAAGGACTGCAGCAGCAACAGCAAAGCTTCTAGAGAAGTTCTTCACCTTCTTCTTTTTTTTTTTTCAAGATTCTTGTGACCTCAGCTTTTTTTTTTTTAAAGATTTATTTTATTTATTATATGTAAGTACACTGTAGCTGTCCTCAGACACTCCAAAAGAGGGCGCCAGATCTCGTTACGGATGGTTGTGAGCCACCATGTGGATGCCGGGATTTGAACCTATCACCTTCGGAAGAGCAGTCAGGTGCTCTTACCCGCTTAGCCATCTCACCAGCCCCGTTCTTCACCTTCTTAATGCTGTGATTGTTACTTTATAACTGTGATTTAATGACTGGCAACTTAAATGATTCATAATTTTAATTAATATTAGTATAAGTATGCAATATGCCAGATATAAGATATACAACCCTGTAAAGGCCCTTACAATTTAAGAAGTACTGTTCTAGAAACTACTAGGTTGGTACTTTAGGTTGGAATCTTTAGTATCAAGCTTTCAGACCTTTTGCAGCTACTTTGCCAAGCTCTAGGTCTCTATGTTCATGCCCAGTTTTTATAAAAACCTTGGTAATTTATACTTATGCATTAAATATTATGTATCTAGGAGACATTGTGTAGCATGTCATTTTCACTGACCTCTGATACAGACATAGTCACAGCTGCAACTGATAAGGCCACAAACTTACAAATACCACCATATTTGTATCAGGAGTATGAACTTAATATCAAGTATCAAACCATACTTTAAGGTCAAATTCAAATTACTTGGAGCTTTTATTTTGTTTTTCTTTGATATTGACAACTTAGATCATTCCACATTTTTTCTTAGTTTATTTGGTCTTTGTAATACTTTAAGCAATATCCAAGTAAGCTTCAAAAATTATCTTCAACTCCTTCTGACTAAAACTGCATTTCTAATGATAGAGGCTTGTAAATAGTACATGTTTCTTAATGATGTTTCATCTGTAATAGAAAGAGAAAATCACATTCCAGCAAGCAGTAGAAACTCTTATTATCTATTTATTTCCCCTTCCTCTGGCATGGCACACAGAGCCCTTCAGTTCTGTCAACTTGAAAGTCAAATTTGTTACACCCAGTACTGTTTACATAAAATAGATCCAAATGTGGGTAAATAAGCCCACTTGCATCTGCAGCTTGTATACCAAAGTGATGAACATCAAAATGCTCAATGTCCAATAAAACTGACTTTCATATCTTTTGGGAAAGACTACGTATTCAGAAAAGTTCACACATTTCTCTCAGCCTCGTTTCCCATCCTGTCCTCCCTCACCACTCCCCAGTCCTGAGCTCAGATCTAACCAGCTAAGCATTGAACGGCTTGACATCCTAAATTTCACACTGTGACTCTATTATGTCCCTACTATTCTCAGGGTGGGATCATATTTTCCCTGGATGAAAAAAAAAAGTGCAGGGAGAAAAATGTACAGAAAGTGACTTTGCATCCCAAAACAGATTGGTCCAGTTTCAAAGTTCAAGAAGAACATTTTTTTAAATTTAAGTATGTTTCAATATATTTAGATTTCCATGATCTCGGGGCTACCTTGTTTTATTTTGACATAGTGTCTCAATTTACTACATAGCTAAAGTTGAACTTAAACCCCAGATCCTCCAGCCCTCACATCTCAAGTTGGTCCTTGAGCCTTTTGAAGTATGGAGTAATATGTGATGGCTTTTGTATCAAAACTTATAGAGTAAGACATTTTTGAAGGGCCTTCTGCATGTGCACACATATGTGTACTTGTATGTCATTGCCACACATATATGTAGAAATCAGAAGCAAACAACATCTTGCTAGTCTGGCATTTGAGTAGCAACTGAGCAGATAGAGTGCAAACTTGTAGACAGAATAAATGCATTACATAAATAAATGCTTTGGAATAAATGCATTACAACAGTTGCCTTATATGTCAATGTGAGAGCATCTCCTACAGCAAGAAATCCTCTTCTTCCCTTGGTTCTTTGGTTTCTGAAACACAAAGAATCCCCAATTCTAGTGATAGGCATATTTCTTTTCCTAGAAATGGATTTTAATGGACGACAGCAAATAAAGAAGAAAAGAATTTAGGGGGGGATAATTAGAACAGACTTGCTTTTTGTGATACATGGCCATTAAAATTGTATAGGGGTGGACTTTAATCACTGAGGTAGTGGCTCATTAACATAAAGCGGTGGGTATATTGAGAGATATGAGGCTGACATTTGACCAAAGCATAAATTAATTGTGTCCTATTCCATAAGGTGGAGTAGCTGTTCTTTGTTGTCTTGGAATCATGCATCCCATTGTACAGTAGGACCTACACATTGCACTCATTTACATGAACATAAGACATTTATGTGAGTGTAAAATGATAATATGTTCTGGTTTCGGAGGCAAACATTGAATCGATGTATGTTCTTTTTTGGAAATAAGATATCAACAGTAGTCAGTTACCAGGTAGAGGACAGACAGAGAAGCCTATGTCTATTATCTGTAATATCAAGTACCTGTATCTTCTTTTCACATTTGGCTCCAGAATATCCAGCGCGGCAAGAACATACACCAGGAAATGCACATCTTCCTCCATAAAGGCACTTTTGAGTACAAATGGCTGCAGCAAGCAGATATTTAGAGTCATCACGCCTTATAATAGAGTACCATAATACACTGTGTTCCACTATCCTGAATCTATCTTGTGAATGGAGTCTTTACTGTGATTCTTGATTGTCATTACTTCATATGATACATATATGGATTGGAACATCACACAGAGATATGTACAGTTTCTGCGCCACTTAAAAATAAATAAAATAAATTACAATTGACCATAGGAAAGAAGTGCCTGTGGACCATGCATAGTTTAAATTTTCTGGTAGTTACTTGGAGTAGAAAAGAAATAGATGATATTAAGAATCTGTCAGTGATCTATTGGCAAATCTAATCTATACTCTCTTAACTCAAGAACCCAAACTCACAACTCAAGGTATATTTTATTATATTAAACCAAAACTTTATTACTTATGTTCTAAGTTATTTGAAATATATCTTTAAAAAAGTATTTTAAAGAGACAATTTGATACTGGTATGTATATGAAACAATTTATATCCTACTTTGGACAGTAACCGGAAACACCCTGACTGCTTCTCTCCCTTTCTGTTTTTTTCTAGAAACAGACCCTTCCTTGAGCCTTTGCTAGCTTTATACAGCCTATGTAGCCTAAATTACTCAAGCTCGTTGCAGTACCTCTGACCAAATCTTTTGAGTGCTTGGATTACAAGTATGAACCGCCATGCCCAGATATTTAGTTACTTCTTGGACCATGATTGCATTGTCCATACAAGAAAGTTGTTTGTAGAAATCTCTCCTAAAGTAATTTTTAAAATATCTATATCTATCTGTACATCATCATCTATAAAAATGCTTGTAGTAAAATAATTACTTGTCAATATGTGAAATGCTTACAATGGGGGAAGGGAAAGGTCATTGCATTAAATATAAATACTATTTAGTAGCATTACAGAAATTAATATAATACTTGAAATAATGTTTTAATGGGAGCTGGAGAGACGGCTTGGTGGTTAAGAGCACTGACTGCTCTTTCAGAGGTCCTGAGTTCAATTCCCAGCAACCACATGGTGGCTCACAACCATCTGTAATGGGATCCCATGCCCTATTCTGCTGTGTCTGAAGACAGCTACAGTGTACTCATACATAAAATAAATAAGTCTTTAAAAAAATAAGATTATCAGTAAAGGACATTTAAAAAATAATGTCTTAGGGGCAGGTAGTATGTTTTAAAATAATACTGAGTAAAAATAAACTCAACAGAATTTATATATGTGGTGACTTTTCATGGGAGTCACACTGTTGCCAAGTGTAACTGTGAACATTTACATAAGACTTGACAAGCTACTTTCATCCCTGCTGCTGTGTGTGGTTGGGGAAGAAGTAACACTCCAGGTTCCATGCTAACAGAATTTCACCCCCCCACACACATATCATATTCATGAGTGGGCATTACCACCGATTCCCAGAAGATGGCAGTAACATGTTCAGTTAGAACTGTCAATACATTCAATTCACATAATGGTCCTGCAGTGTGGAGAATGCACAGTCCCAGCTTCAGGCTGTGCTTAAAGAATATCAGTCTACACTTATAACAGACGCTTCCACATTCATGAAGGATCATGAGGAGCAGAGAGGGACAAGGGGGGAGCAATGGGAATAATTATGATTAGCAGACTTTATACACATGTATGAAATGTCATAATGAAACCCATTATTTGTATGATTAACATGCTGTTTTAAATCTTTAAAAGGAAATAAGAGAATTGGGAAATGAACTATCAAATAAAGTCTTAATTCTTTCAAATGGATTTAAAATTGGCCATTTATTTTTACTTTGAAATTTTTATTTTTATTGTGTATATGTGAAAAGTAGCTTTCAATGTCAATTTGGCACAGCCCAGTACCACCTGGAAAGAAAGTCGAAATGAAGGTTTTCTTAGATCACGTTAGCCTATGGACATTTCTATGGGGTATTATCATGATTAGGTCTTAAATAATGTGAGAATGCCCAGCCTGAAAATGGGTGGCACCATTCCCAGGTTTGGGGCTGCAGAGTGTATAAGAGCGAAAAGAAAACTATCCAAGCACTGGAACATTAACTTCTCTCTTCTCACCACTGTGGATGTGATGTGATTAGTTGCTTTAAGCTCAGGCCACAGTGACCTCCCTGCAGTGATAAACATAACTTGTAATTGTAAGCTAAAATAAAGGATTTCTGCCTTAAGCTGCTTTTTGTCAGGATATTTTATCAGAGTGATACAATAGAATTAGGATGACATGGCACATATATGGAAGTCAGAAAACAGCATGTGGGATCTGTCCTCACCAGCACCTTTATCCACTGAGCCATCATGTGGGCCCATCTTTTTAATTACAAAGGGATCAGTATTCTGAAATTTTGTCTCTACTGTGGACTTCTTCATAAGCTACAGATTGATTATTCCAGCTCTTTCATTTGTAGAAGATGAAGTAGAGGATGCTGCTTACGTTTCTCACACTGCACCCCTTCCCAGGTAGAGGGGCAATGACACAAGCTGGGAGCTATGCATTCACCCCCATTTCTACATTTCTGAAGGCAGATGGCTGAAAATACAAAGGTAAAGAAATTATAAATTCAAACTACATAAACTATAAAACAACCAATTTTTTAAGAAGAAAAGTTTACAAGTCAAGAATTAAAAGATCTTTCCTCAGCCAGGAGTGATGGAACGTCCACACCCATAATCCCACCACTTTGGGGTCTAAGGCATTATTATCTGGAGTTCAGCCTCAGCTACATAGAAAGTTCAAGGTCAGCCTAAATGATATTAGAACCTGTCTCCAAAGTAAAGTAAAATAAAATAAAATAAAATAAAATATTTTATCAATATCACTTCCCAGGCATAGTCTTGAAAAAAGTCTTACCAAAATGTCGGTCTAAACAAGAACTGAACAAGGACAAGAATAGACCTGACAAAGTAGATCCAGAAAAGACCAGAGATGTTAACTCTACATAAAGAACCATAGACAGCTAAGGAATACCAACATTAGGAGAAAGTTTTCCCTAGAGAGGAGCACATCAAGTCATTCCCAACAGCAAATGTCAGCCCTGAGAACATACATGATACAGACTGAGTAGCCTGCCTGCTTGCCTGCCTGCCTTCTTTTCTCTCTCTCTCTCTCTCTCTTTCTCTCTCTGTTTCTTTTAATCTGTATCTTTCCACACCCATACAGTAAGATATGCACAAAAGGATAATCAATGAAAAAAGATTTTGTGAGTTTGGAAGAGAACAAGGAGGAGCACATGGAGGGTTTGGAGGGAAGAATGGGAAGAGAGAGATGATGTAATTATATTACAGTATCAAAAACAGGGGAAAAGGAAGAGAGAAAAATGTGATTTAAATGATCTTCAGAGTACCATGGTGCATCCTACCTCTTCCCCAGTTGTTGGAGTTTTACAGTGATTTTAATTTTAAAGCAATACATATATTACTTTAAAATTGTCTTGGTTTATTTGGAGATAGACTCTCATTACGTAGCCGGGCCTAGACTGAAAATGACTATGTAGACTAGGGTGGCCTTGAGTTCACAGAGGACTGACTGCCTTGGTTTCCAAGTGCTGGGATTAAAGGCAGGGACCTTCACCCCCAGATTAAATAACAATTTTATACAAAGAATAAAGGAGACATTTGAGCAAGAGGAGTCAGTACTAGCTCTGCAGCTAATCTGTTGGGTAGAACTTCATCCTGCAAAGACATGAAATGCTGAGCTCAGGTGATTTCATTTCAAGTCTTCCTTATAACCCAATTTCAGTTTAGTCCAGACCCATGGCTTATGCTGGCATATGTGATTGAAAATCTAGAAAATACTGGACAATTTCTACAGAGGCCTCTGTCTTTCGCTATTTCCAAGTGGTATCTCCCAGAGTAGAAAAAAAAAAAAGCAAAATAAAAACAGATGAAAACAGAAAGATTTTGTTTATCTTAAATTCTGCTACACACGGCCCTCAGGAAGGTCTGCATTGACACTCCAAGAGTCTTCTTTGTTTTACTTACGTGTGTTACACTGTTTCCCACTCCAGCCAGAAGCACAGGAACAAATATTCGGTCCCACACATTTTCCACCATTCATGCACATAGGCTCACAGATGCCTTAAGTTAAAAAACAAAGAGCAAACAAACAAGAAAAAAACAAAAAACAAAAATACGTGTCACACAACAAAGATTCACTTTTCCCAGTGGCATGCAAATATTTTAGTGGTTTCTTACTTGTCTGGCATCTCTTTCCGGTGTACCCACCACGACAGCTGCACACGTTATTTCTCATGCACAGGCCGCCATTTTTACAGGGAGGATGACAGACAGCTGAAAGAACAAATGGCAGTAATGTGTGAACAGTACATATTGAATTATTATATATTGCACATTGCCTCATGGGCTCGTTATCTATGGAGCCATAAGACAGAGAAATGCCCTATAAAAATAAAGGATCACAACTGCAAGCCATTGCAACTGTCCTTCCTAAATAATAAAAAGCAGAACTCGGAGCCATTGGCTGCTAGGAGGTTAACATCATTAAAACACCTTAGTGCTGGAGTCTCCAAAGTAATCCTGAGTGCACTGTGAAACATAACTTCTACTTCATCGGCGTGGAAAGCCATCTGTGAAATGGTCTGCAGAGAATTAAGAAAGTGAACCAACACTTAGTTCAAAGTTAAGTTTCTATTTCCTCCTGTGCAAACTAGAAAGACTGTTACCATTTGCTACACTACTATAAAATTAGTAGGAAACACTTTAAGGGAACTTTAATCTAGTCATGTCACAATGCAACTTTATATGACTGGTTCCCGTGAAGGCTGGGTAAAAATCTTTTAAACAATAAAATAAAATAAAATAAAATAAAATAAAATAAAATAAAATAAAATAAAATTCCTTTGTTGGAAATATTCGTTAGCAGTTTAATGTACCTTTCTTCATATTGACCATACTAGGGAAGCCAGATTAGGAAACAAACCTAAATGTTTATCATTTCTATGAGATAATTCTTATTGCTTTGTTTCTCCAAAACATTAAAATTTAATGTTAATTGATTTTCTATGCAGTGTTGAGAATTGAGCCAGAGCTCTGTATATGGTAAGCAACTGCTCTGACACCGAGCTATGCTATAGATCATGAATACTGGATTTTCTTGTGTGGTTTATTTATTTTGTTTAATTTAAATTTAATTCTCCTTGATAGATTGTTATGTGGATTTTAGTTCGTTTTTAAAAATCTATATATTTTAGTAAAAGAGCTGTTTAGACTGCCATTTTGAATAAGATCCCCTTAATAACTGCTTTCTTAATTTCTACTCTCTCAAAAAACATAATTGATTTTAAGAAGTTATATAGGTGAAATAGCACTTTAAATACAAAATATGCAACTGGATATTTTAATGAATAGATGTAGATTATAGATTATATTATGAATTATATTCATAATAGATTGTATTATGATATGCTAATTATGGTCCCCCAAAAACTATTTGCACAAGAAGATCTCTTTGTAGCTTCTTGGAGCCTGCCCCAGGTAGTTCTGATTGGTAGATAAAGATGCCAGCAGCCAATAGCTGGGGAAGAGAGACAGAGGCAGGATTTGAGGATTTTCTCAGCTTCAGATTGGAAGGAAGAGAAGGTGATCCCCCATACTTTAGGAGAGTCTAGAGAGAGAAAGATAAGAGAGGTTGCCACAGGGCAGAGAAGCAAGGAGAGCATGCCCTGGGCTCTGGGCCAAGAAAACATGGCCCAGACAGTTGACTAAGAGCAGCCAACTTGGAACACAGAAATCAGTAAGTGGTAACCCACAATTATAGGTGGAAGGTAGATTCTAGAAGCACTGATGCTAGGCAATCACCCAGGTATTGTGCTACTTAAGGCATATTAAAATATAAAGACTGTGTGTGTGTGTGTGTGTGTGTGTGTGTGTGTGTTTCACTCAGGAACATCAACTATTGAAGATGGTAGCAACCCCATCACTGAGATTTATTAATTAATAATTAATTCAACAAACAGTCTGTATTGCTTTAGATTGAACCTCTGCAGGTACATACTGAGTCTATTTGTGTGTGGGATGGTGGTGGTGGTGGTGGTGGTGGTGGTGTGTGTGTGTGTGTGTGTGTGTGTGTGTGTGTGTGTGTGAGAGAGAGAGAGAGAGAGAGAGAGAGAGAGAGAGAGAGAGAGAGAGAGAGAAATGCAGATCAGATAATTTTCAGGAGGCAGCTCTCTTTCTCCTGTGTAGATTCTGCAAACTGAACTCTGCTTTGAGGCTTGATAGCAATCATCTGTATCTAGTGAACCATCTCATCAGCTCTAGTTTTTCAAAATATGTATTCAATATAATTTGTTAATTATGACAAAGAAAATTACATGGTGTGTAATACATATGTGGTGGTTTGAATAAGAATGGCTTCCATAAGTTTCTACATTTGAACGCTTACTCACCAGGGAATTGGACTCTTTGATGGGTTAGAAGAACTAGAAGGTGTGGCCTTGTTGGAGGAAGTGTGTCAATGGGGGTGGGAATTGCGGGGATGGGATGAGCTTTAAACTTCTTAAGTCCGGGCCAGGCACAATCTCTCTCTCTATCTCTCTGTCTCTGTCTCTGTCTCTCTCATCTCTCTCTGTCTCTCTCTGTCTCTCTCTGTCTCTGTCTCTCTCATCTCTCTCTCTGTCTCTCTCTGTCTCTCTCTGTCTCTGTCTCTCTCATGTCTCTCTCTCTATCTCTGTCTCTGTCTCTCTCTCTCTCTCTCTGTCTCTCTCTCTCTCCTAGCTTTACAGTTCTTTGGCATATATGTTACAGTTTCCATTTTATTGCTGTTACATTCGGGTTTTGTTGTTTGTTAATGCAATTTTCTGTATGTAAATGAATGTATGCATTTGTTTCTTGTGCTTTTTTTCTTTAGCTCTTTTCTTTCTGTATCCTTGCTTGTTTTGTCCTATTCAGATTTGTCTTTATTTAATTATAATTTTTAGATGAATTTTTTGTCTAATGAGAAAGAGGGAAAAAAGGGTGTCAATTTTGGTTGGAGGGAAGATGGGGAGAATCATGAAGGAGTTAGGGGAGAGGAAACTGTAACCAGAATATATTGAATGGAAAAATATTTTCAATAAAAAAATAAATCAAATTATATTACATAATGGTTAATTTTAGAAATTTAATCATGAAGATGTTCAAATGTGTTCTAAAGCTATATTTGGTATAATTCTAAAAATAAAGATAGAGGAAGTATTTAGTGCATTTAATTTACTGAGAATAGTTCTTATTTCCTACCAATATGCTCATGCCTGAGATATTACTATTAATCTGAAAAAAAAAAAAGAAACCTCTATAGTTTTAACTGCATGGGGAAAAGTTTTGAAACATGATGCAGAAAATAAAATGATCCTGGACTGGAGAGATGGCTTACATGTGTACCTTAACTGACCACTCACACTCATATCAGAACATACCCACATTGGAACTCTCTCTCTCTCTCTCTCTCTCTCTCTCTCTCTCTCTCTCTCTCTCTCTCTCTCTCCTCTCTCCCCTCTCTTTGTCTTTCTCTTTGTCTTTCACTCTCTCTCCTCTGTCTCTTTCTCTTTGCCCTTTTCTCCTCCCTCCTCTCTCTTTCTCTTTGCCTTTCTCTCTCTTCCCCCTTTGTCTCTTTGTCTTTGTCTCTCTCTCTCTGACTCTCTCTCTGCATCCCCACCCCAGTTCTCACCACTTTAATGTTTTGCCCTCTGCTTCTGACTCCCTGCCCCTTTGACTCCCAGCTACACTCTCCAGATCTTACTTTGAACTTAACATGCTCCCTACTGCCTCATTGACTAGCCTTGGTCTCCACTTTCTACTCCCTGTCACCCTCAGGGCCCTGCCTATGTGGTACCACCAAGTTCCTATCTATGCCTCTTCTCTACTGAGATCAGTTCCCAGCAACCACACAGTGGCTCACAACCATCTATAATGGGGTCGGATGCCCTCTGCTGGTTTGTCAGCAACAGCATACTCATATGCATAAAGTAAATAAATAAATCTTAAATAAATGATAAAAAATAAAATAAAACAAAGAAAAGAAAATGAAATAAATATGTCATTTTGCATAGAGATATACATAGATGCATTTCAAAAATGTTTAATGGATCTAAAATCAAGAGTGGCCACAGGAAATCATTAGACATTAGATAAAATATGTATCAAAATTATTTGATTGAAAGCAATGGAAACACTACCATTAATTGTGAACTATACTAGAAGGATGTACATTTGTTTCATATCTTGGCTTGACAAAACTTCACAGACCATACCCAGGTTGTTTACCTAACATATGTTGAATAATTGACAATTCTGATACATCTGTCCTAGCTGGTTTACATGGCCATATCTACATAATAATATGAAACAGAAGGAAACATAGTCTCTTTTTCCATCTGAAACTTGACATGTGTTTCTGAAGAGCTCACTTTCCCATTTTGTAGTTCTAGTTTTCCACTTGCCTTTTGTACTTATGCACAAGGAATGCTTACCATTCTGGCACTGTGTTCCAAAGAATCCACCAGGGCAAAGGCAAGTGTTTGGCTTATAACAGGAACCACCATTGAGGCAAATGGGATCACATAGAGCTAATGAACAACAGAAGAGAAAGAGGTCTCAAGTACTGTTATTTTTAAGACTGAATGTGGCACAGGTGGACAGAAGGAAGCATGATGGTATGTATATTTTAACTACAAGGAAAAGGAGCAAGTAATGTTCCAGACTTTACCAAATGAAAGGAAGCAAAATAACTTTGTAATTGCTTGTAAGTGTTTTTATTTGATATGCTAATAATGTTAACAATAAAACTAAGATTGCAGAGTGAGCATGATTAAAATTTAGAATGGTTTTGGTAATGGTTATAGGCTAAGAAAGGCCAATTCAACTCAATATACCAGTATGGGCTACGCACACATCTTTATCGCTTTGCAAATAAAACAGGGACACTTCACTCAAGCCCTCCATACACAGATGTCTGATGCTTAATCATCAATGCTTTGCTTTGAAAGCACTTCTAATTCTAGTTTCAGCTTAGATTTTATCCAGTCTCCAAGGCATACAGACACAGTTTTCTTCCAAACTCCACTTGCTAGAATTAATGCTTTCACTTGTAAGATGTAGTTTACTTTATATTTCTTATCATAAGCCAACTTGCTTCACAATTGTATTTTGAAAAATATAATTGCATCTTTGTCTCTTTCAATAATGATATGAGACTTGATATAAGGCCAAGAATCAGCTTGATCTTTGTTTTCCTCTGTCACAGGCTTCACATATAGCCAGCATATTATAAATGGTGGGTTAGATTTTTGTTAAGAAAAGTTAGATAGGGATTACAGATGCAATTATTGAGTTAGAGTTTAAATTGGACATTGAAGTTGTAATAAATAGGGAGAGTAGTGTACCTTCTAAGCATAGGAGGATATTATGTGGGACAGTAAGTTAGATTAAACTGACCAACTGCAAACCTTCTGCTAAGAAAGAACGTCTGATACTGATTAATACATGGATTTATGTGATGGCTATCCCTGACATCCAGAATTGAACAGATGTTAAGTAAAGTCGGATGTCTATGTCCTGGTTAGAGAAGGAGAAAGAAACTTAAATGGAGAAATTGTAGCAAACACAGATTTCAGTGTCCATACTATGTAATACATACCATAGGAACACAACAGCACAAAGGGTCTGATTAGGTAACATCACATGAAAGACAGCATAAGGTTTAAGATAACAGAAAAATGTAAGGATGAAAAGTACAAATTTTATAAATATGTTATTCATAACCACCTCCTATCTTGCCTGTCAGCTCAGTTTTGTTACTTAGATGGGACTCTTTGGGAAATTTGAGGTTTCTTTTTGTTGATACTTTTATTGTACATAATTCTGATTTTACCTGTACCACAGGTGGGTCCATACCAACCAGGCTTGCACTGACAAGTATCTGGTGCAACACATTCGCCTCCATTTTCACAATGCCTGTTACAGACCACTACGATCACAAAAGAAAAGGACAAAAGAAAGACAAATTTAGCTTGTAACTGTCAAATGTTTCTAGTAATTGGATTTGACCATACAGGAAGACCAGGATAATTCATTCATAAGAACTCAGGCTCTTATGTTATTTTCTTGCTGATAGAGATGGAGCCCTTAGCACCAAATAAGAATTAGTTATTTAGGAAAACTATTAGTAACTGTTGAACATAATCAGATATAAATTAAATTAAATTAAATTATAAGCAAATTAATAAGTCTGATTTCCACTTATTTCAAAGAAAGAGATGTTACTATTCATAGCAAAGCTCTTTATTTTTTTGTGAAACACAGTTTCATTATGTATAATTGAGACTACTCTTCGGCTCATAACTTTCCCCTCACAGCCTCCCAAATATCAGGATTACAGCCACACCCATCTAAACATCTTTACCTCCTTCTGGGAACCCCTGGTTCCTTTAGTGCATTAATGTTGTTGAGGGATGGGTTTGTTTTATTTAGTACAACAGTCATCAACTGGGCGAGGAAGATGTTTATTATAGCAGATTGTAGGAGAGCTTTACTTACGTGTTTCACACCTTGGTCCTACAAAGCCATAAGCACACGTGCAGAGATTGCCAGACAAGCATGTGCCCCCATGTTCACAAGGAGGGCTACAACGTTCTGCAGACACAGAGAGAATTACATCAGGTTTCAGTAATCAGTATACATGCTTGTGTAAAGCATACCTGCAAAAAAGCTCCAGTATAAGAACAATTCAGGCTAAACTCGGTTCCCTTTACTGTGTAAGTTTCTCTCCTGTGGGGATCCACTACGTCAATTTACAATTCTGAAGCTTAGTAATCAGCACCATGTTTTGGTTTATACATGGAAATTACAAAACACAATGCTGGTGTGTGAATGGTTTGTGAAGACGTTGGTTAATTGATAAAAAACTGACCTTCAGCTTCTAAAATGTGACCTTGGACATATGAATTTTTGTTTAAAAATATATTTATATATTCCATAGTCATTCTCATTTGCTATTAGTTTTGAAGACTTCTGTTAGTTCCAAAATTATTTTGTTGCTTTGTAATTTTCTTTGTCATTAAAGCATTTAACAGGGTTCTAAGATCATTCATAATTATATGCATTACCTACTAGAATTCAGTCTCAAAAACTGTTTTAAAAATAGCAAATTAATTTTTAAAAAGCACCTACTTTTATCAGTTCTATTTTATAAATTCCCTACTTAATAATTCATCCAAATACATGCATGTATATGACTACAGATGTATTTTTAGGGTCATCTTTTAGGTTTCTTCTTACTATCTTATAGCTTTGAGTTTTGCATTTATACACGAGTCATTAAAATGGTTATTTCACCCAAATACCTAAATCTCAAAAATCAAAAATTTTGGAAAAGAAACAATTACTTTTTGGATCTATGACTTCTGAAGTATGAGTGTTTAAAAGTTTAAAGTTAGGGGCTGGAGAGATGGCTCAATGGTTGAGAGACACTGGCTGATTTCCAGATAAGCCAGGTTCCAGATACTCCCTGGTACCCATGGCAACTCACAACCTTCTGTAAATATAGTTCCAAGGAATATGACACTCTGTTCTAGAGACGTTGTATACACATGGTATCCAAGCATACATCCGGAAAAAAACACCTATACAGTTAATATATTTTCAAATTAAAAACAAAAGTCCCCCTAAAAAGAATTAGTATGAATATTTTTTAAACTGCGAGCTTTTATCCCAGCACTGAGGTGTACTCACTAACAAAAACACAGAAAGACAATTATCCTTTTAGAATATTTTCAAGGAAATAACACTGTACTTAGTTCCATATTTGAAGCTGTAATTGGAATTCTCACCTTCATCGCAGGTGGCTCCACCATGCCCTGGAGGACATGTACAGATGTTAGGCTTAATGCATTTTCCATGCTTTTTGCAAACAGGGTGACAGATGGCTACATAAAAATAAAGCCCATGGCTTAGAAATATTGGTTATCAAATAAAATTTATTATACAAACTAATGAATCATGTACCTACCAGTTTGGCAGTTGGAACCAATATAACCTGCTTTACATTTGCATGTGTTTGGGGCAACACATTCTCTGTTTCTTCCACAGGAGTGTCTACAAAATGCTAAAAAAAAAAAAAAGGAAGAAAGTCTGAACTGTAGCATATTTGTGTGTGTTTGTGTTCTCTCTGTGTGTCTCTGTCTCTGTCTCTGTCTCTCTCTCTCTCTTTCTCTCTCTCTCCAAAAAAGTTTTCTTTATGTAGCCTTGACTGTCCTGAAACTTCCTCTACATATTAGGCTGACCTCAAACTTAAAGGGAGATCTACCTCCCTTCCAATTGCTGGCATTAAAGATGTACACCACCACAACCTTTTTTTCTTTCTTTTTCTTTTTCTTTTTCGTTTTCGTTTTCGTTTTCGTTTTCGTTTTCGTTTTCGTTTTCCTTTTTTTGGTTTTACAATTTTTTTATTTTGTGGGTGTTTGGCAAACTGAAGTTTCCACAGAGACCAACAGAGAGCATAGAATTTCCTGGAACTAGAGTTATAATGATTGTGAGTCACCATGTTCATTAGTGAACTCCAACCCCTAATCTGAAGTTTTCTAATGTGAACATTTTAATGACGTATTAAATGCACAGCTACCACATTTACCCATAATTCTTTTCCTTATACTGGCTTCATGATTAGAAGGATTGAGAAAAATAATCACTAGACTAAGAAAGAAGCACATTATGTGGCAATTATTCCAATAACCCTAGCTTTCAGTAGAGGATGCAGCCGTCCATCCACTTGTGTGAGAGAGTGCAGTGGAGTTTCAGATGGAATACAAGTAAATATTGATGAACAGTGATGCACAACCAAAGAGCAAGGTTCCAGGGAGTCAAAGCTAATGGGATTCGATTCCCCTGAACATCTTGAGTCATCTGACATATTCAACTGGGTCTTTAACACTTCTCATGTAACCACAGTATATGAGATATCTTTGTTAACCATAAAAGATGCAGTTACTCTTAACAAAGCAATAGTAGAAGCAATGGCAAAACACCCAAGAAACAGCTTCTTCATTGCCAAAGCCAAAATTTGTAATTGTATTAAACAAAAACAGTGACTACAGAAAGCAAACATATAAACAATGCTTGTAAATTGTTTGAACATCAAAAGTGCTGGAGGCAGTACAGAAAGTCTCAGTTTGTGAAAATAAACAATAATGTCAGAATTAGTAATTTAAAGAGCTACATGCCAACTGTGGACTGACAAGAATCTGGGCCACAGTACTGATCGGGTTTGTATTCACAACTGTGTCTCATCTCTTCAGCTGCTGGATACTAGATAACTAGGCTCACAAAGACCTGCACTGTCATCTGTACAAATGGAAAATAGCAATCAAAACATGAGGTTATTATAGATTACATTATGGTTAAAACAGAATGTTACTATAGAACTTAGAATAGAGCAGATATAGCTGTATTATTAATACTTCTATAGTAATGATATTTTTAATAGTAACACTAATTTTTAAAAAGCAATTCAGGACACCCACTGTTTCCAAAATGTCCTAAAGTAAGCAGAGTAAATAGAAATCAGCAAAGAAGCACTTGTTAGTTACTTAAACTTTAGTGAGTTAGTTTTCATTATATATGGTGAAAAATTCTCACAGTACCTCTACAAGTGATGCCATCTCCGTAATACCCAATGGGGCAGCGTCCACACCTGAAGTGACCACCTGTGGTTGGCACACAGGAAACACCCTGGAAACAAGATGATTCTGTGCAGTTTGATGTTTTGGTTGATCCATTTTTTTCTGGCAAGTTAGTGATTGCTGCTTCAGTAGTCAATGATGTAAACTCTCGTCCAGAGAAATTTTGGAAAGGTTTGCTAATTTGAGTATTATGCCATCCTGTCTCTGTTGGAATAGTGCTCTGGACGGGATCTTCCTGGTCAAAAGAAATGTTAGGGCTGATGCTTACAAAACTACCATTGTGTGTTGGAACTTCAGGCTCATCAACAGTAAGATCTGAACTGAGAACAGGATCCACGTACACATAAGCTGCTGTCTGATGAGAAACACCCTTCTTCCCATTATCCATTTGAGTTGTAACTGATGTTGTTGACAAGTGGGATGTGCCTATTGAGTTTAAGAATTCATTGAAAGTTGTTGCAGGACTCTGAGTAAAGCTTGGGTTCATCGGTAAAGGCTCCATTGATGGTGATTGAAAGCTCAAGTCTAAAGAACAAAGAAATAAATAGAAATGTTCATCAGAATGTTCCTTAATGTTCTACCCTATCTATGTTTTATACCAAGTTATTCATTCATTTATCTGTAGCTTATAACATTTATGACTAAAAACCAAATAGTAATAAAAAGTCATCATAGTGTTCCAGCCTTCAAGGAATGCAACATACTTGGGTAAACCACGAGGTAATACAGAAAGTTAACAGGTTTGAAAGCTCTGGAATATCCATATATTAATAAGCTTCCCTGAAAAATCTCTGTGCTCACTTTCCTGTAATATATACCTGAACAGTCAGGAAGATAGCAAAGGAAAAGTGTAGTTTGAACTATTTTATATAACTCTCAGGTTATCTTTCTAAAAGTAAAATAACTGATGTACAACTTGTTAGCCTTAGGGAAAACAATTGGCAAGTATTCTACATTAGACCTGATCCAAGATCAGGACTTATTTGAGACATTTTTATCTATTGGCCTAATATGAGTTTTATGTTTTTGGCAGTCTTAACATCCTCTTCTTCAGTAAGACTTTTGTCAGACATCATGAGAACCACTGTTTTGTAGTAAAATCATTTAAAAGCTCTGTTTCAACTGTAAATCAGTAGGTCAAGCATATCAGAGTTCAACTAATGCAAACCAAATCTGATGAACCATAATCTGGGATCCATGAGTCTCTTGGACTTCACTACTGGAAATTAGATAAAAGTTAAGGTTTTTTTTTCCCTAGATTTAGAATGAATTGTATGCCTGAAAATTCATCTGTAAAAGTGTGAATCCTAAATACGTCTGTATTTGGAGAGAGGGCCTTTGTAAAAGAGATTCTGATTGCACAAGGTGAGAAAGTGCATCTCTGATCTAAGGAGATAATTGTCCTAAGAAGAGGCAGGAGCACCCAGAAAGAACACACAGAAGGCCTGTATCCACTATTGTCTGATCGGCAAGAAGACAATATTCCTGAAGACAAGTAAACTACACTGTTGCTCTTGAATTTCTATGCTCCAGAATTAGGAAAAAAATGATTTTCTCAATTTTTTTCTGTAATATAAGATTTAAGAATGCAAAGATTATGAAAGAAAACAAAATATTTCATGGTGCATTATACAATTCTTATCTTTCCACAACAATACTCTAGGGATAATTACTTTAGTCTTATGAAAAAACAATTAGGAGGTTTCACAAGCTTTATTATTTGTTACCTCAACATATAAGTTCACCTTGGTATAAAGACTGGGTGATCAGTGAATATTTCATGAAAAGGGGATCTTTATTCACATAAATATAACACATACATAGTTCTTTAGTGCTATCTTTTGGAACTCACTTTCAAAATATTGATGTCTCTCTTAGGGTTTGTATTCCTGGACAAAACATCATGACCAAGAAGCAAGACGGGGAGGAAAGGGTTTATCTAGCTTATACTTCCATACTGGTGTTTATCACCAAAGGAAATCAGGACTGGAATTCAAGCATGTCAGAAATCAAGAGCTGATGCAGAAGCCATGGAGGGATGTTCTTTACTGGCTTTCTCAGCCTGCTCTCTTATAGAATCCAAAACTACCAGCCCAGGGATGGTCCCACCCACAAGGGGCTCTTCCCCCTTGATCACTAATTGAGAAAATGCCCCACAGCTGGATCTCATGAAGGCACTTCCTCAACTGAAGCTCCTTTCTCTGTGATAACTCCAGCTTGTGTCAAGTTTACACACAAAACCAGCCAGTACAATGTCCTTCAGTTTCTTGTGTCCCCCTCCCTCTAACATTTCTGTTTCCTTGGATAATAACCATAAAAGTTCATCTTTAACTCAGTCCTCTATCTTGACCTTCATATAGTCTTCTCAGTTCCTTCCACCCCCTTCTCTCTTTCCACTCAATCCATGCATCTTTTAACATCTTCCATTATCCTTCCTGGCAGGAATGATGCCTCTTGTGTGCCCTTCATTTAAAATATACAAAGCATCTTTTTGGCACCATGGAGTTACTAATAACCTCTCTTGCTGGCACATGCTAATTAAATGTGAGGACATAAGATACACTTTGGTATCCTGTGCATTTAACTCTACATGTAACATGATGCATATATACTGAATAAACACACGAATGGAAGAAAATGCTATTGAGTGACCTGAAGTAGATAAATGCAGCAAAAACACAGCAACAAGCAAGGGTTATTACCATGGCATGTGTTCCCATCACCATGATACCCTCCTGGACATGGACCACAATGATAGGAACCAAAGACATTGATGCATTCCACACCTGGGAAACAAGGCCAAGATTCACACTCATCTACATCCTTCTCACAGTTCTTGCCTATAGGAAACAGACCAACAGTTCAAATTATTTAATGTCTAACATCCTATTGTTTAATTACTTATACTTTCTTGGTATTAGCTATGTAGCTTGGGTTAAACTAAAATGTGTCATACTGCTGCCTCTTGAGTTCTGGGATTGCAAGCATGCACCTGTCTAGCAGGGTCTCCTGCTCCATTATTTAGCACTTCCATACCTCTACTGAGGAAAAACATGTACTGTTTATTTAAAAACCTCTATAAAATCAAATATAAAATCGCTTAGACTTCTTTTAATAATAAACTCAACTCTTCACACATGTAAATTTATTATTTTCTATAAATATGGTGAGTAGTCTCATCACCAGGTAGGGTGAGATAGGAAGACTTTGAGTTGGTCAGGATAAGTAACACAATAAGATGTGCCTCAAGAAACAAGTTGATTAATATATAAGGTAAGAATTATAGTATATGATATATAATTTTATAATGCAATTATAAAATTAATACTTTTCTTCAAAAACGTGAATTTTTTAAATGGTTGTTTAGAATGTTTTTCATTAATGTTAAGAATGACTTAATCATTCAAAGTACTAGACTCTTAAAATTTTAATTTTACATGTTAAAAAAGTCAAAAATTTCCCAGTAAGATACTTTTATATGCTTAGCATCTTATTTGAATGAATAAATTCATGCTATGAAAGAAGAGTCCTTGTTATACATATATTTTGGGAGAAATATTTGAATAATTTTAAATATAGTCCATAACACAAAACCAATGGCATGTCTATATTTCATATGTCTAAGTGATAATTTGAAAATAATGAAAAGGTTAAATACAATGAATTTTCTACTTTGCTCATCTATATTAAAACTGCTTATTTCAGAAAAGTCAGTCCAATAAGTGTATATTAATCTAATATTACATCTCTATACCCAAAAGGCTATTCATACATGATTTTAACTTGATGAGTTAAAGGCTTATTATTATCATATGTTCATTTTTGGAATCAGACATTTTAGAACAAGTAATGAATTAGTGACTATGCTTGCATTTCATTTGTTTCCAGCTCTGATTTAACCCATGATGTCTCTAAGTTAGTAAATTACTAATAAGGCATTTCTTATGTGATAAAGTTTTTATTTTCCTAAAACATTTTTATTATTCTACATTATATTTGTATTTTAAAGATATTTTTAAGCAAATGCTTCTTGTTTTTTAAACAAAATAAAATATAAAAATATAAAACAAAAAACCATCATATGGAAGTTGGTCAACACAAACCAACAGAAGTAAATGAACCCCAAAAGAAGTTATGAGATTCAGAGACCCATTCATTCACACATTCAGGAGTCCCATAAAAATCCTACACTGAAAGCTAGAATATATACCCAAAGGACCTGGTGCAGACCCGCGTAGGCCCTGAATTTACTGATTTAGCTTTTGAAAGTTCATATAAACGTTCCTTAGTTGATTTAGAGAGCCTTGTTCTCATGGTGTTCTCCACATTCTCTGGTTCACATGCTCCTTCTGCCTCCTCTTCCACTGGGTTCCCTGATCTATATTTCAATATCAATACACTTAAATGTACTTTTACTTGCCTAAGAAAAGATGTTTGAATGCCTATACATATGCAATTGAGTTTCCTTGATTGCTGTCAGAATCATAAAATGGACAAAATCCCAAGAATATATGAAAGCTAGAGTGCAGCAGTGTTTGGAAGTGGTTCACAATTAAAAATTATCAGAGGACATATGTGGTGTTTATGTCTATGTTACTTTTTGACAGACTTTTAAAAATATGGTTTAAAATCTTAAGAACATAGATTTGCATGGTTTCCCAAAAGAATACTCTAAGGAAAATTTCTGTCTAATTCTTTCACATTCTCATTTAGTTCATGAGGAACCCAAACTGACCTGTGAGCTCAGGAGGACAGTCACAGGAGTAACTGTGTAAGTCTCTAATACATTTGCCAAGGCCACAAGGGTTTGAATGACACTCCCTGGCTTCAGCCTCACAAAGATCACCATAAAAACCAGGCAAGCAATCACAAAGGTAGGCTCCACTTCCTGGAGGGAATTTTCTGTCAGGCACACATGATCCACCATTCACGCAGTCACAAGACTTCACAGTCACCTACAAAAGAAAAGTACTGAATGTGTTATTTTGAATAAAATTATGTTTAGTTATCACTCCATGAAATCAGAATAGGCATGAGGGCTTATGTGACATGGATGGTCAAGTTATGTTTCCCTGCAAAATTCTTGCTTAAAAAATTATGTCCCCTTTCAGAGCAAAGCCAATATATAGGTGCTTTGTGGGATACTTTAAAAATGTTGTGAGTAGAATAATTGGTTTTTATTTTCTAATATTTAAAATAGATTCAATAATAGTTCCAAGTGTCCTTGAATTTATATTCCTCCTTCTTTATCTTCCCAAGGACATATTTTTTTTAGGTAAGTAACACCATACCCCATGGATAGAATCATCCCTTTCTAAATGCAAACAGAACACTAGGAAACAAAATCAGTACTGTGGAAGGCAGTCAGCCACCCATGTTATTACAGTTTAAGAGCAGACAATAACTTCACTTGCTAGGCTAATATGGCTACCTTTCATCACATGTGTCTGTGTGAAAATATGCATGCAAAACTTCAAGAGCACATGCACATCACAAGTTTATAAGAACTTAAGCCTCGTGGCAGACATGCTACATATATCAATGAAGGAAAAATTGTCAATTAGTTATTCCATGTATTCTTTCTGTATTTGTGGTTTCTAATTCAGCATCCAAGACTCTCTCATTTTAATGAAAAAGATGTAGTTATCAATCTTATTTTAGTCAGGACTTCATTGGAAGTGGAAACGAGTGAGATACCCATCCTTGACTGCAAGTTCAGAGCGTGATGTTAGCTATCAACTTAGACCCATGCTTCGGGGTTTTTAAGTGCTTTTAAGGTGTTATGCTCTTACAAGTAACATGTAACACAAACAGGCAAAGTTTAACATCTCCTTTGCCATTAAGACTATGTCTTATGCTAGAATTTAAAATAAAGCAGTTGCATTTGTAAAAGAGCTAGTGACATGTATGTAATTATAACTATGACCTCCACTGTGACTGTAGATTCAGCGTCACAATCATCCTTAAGGTGGAGAGTGAACGTCTGAGGAGTCTGGGACTCTGTTTTCCATGTAAGAAGTCCCTCAGAGGAAACACCTGCTCCGTCAGGACCAGAATCCAATGTAAAACGTATCTCAGAGCCTTCTGGATCCCAGGCCATGAACTGGTATTCAAAATCTTCACCATAAAATGCTTCTAATTTGTCTTGCAGTGTTTGAATCATGGGGGGCTGGTTATCTGTAACAGAGAAAGCAGTTAACCTTGTACCTGCATAGAAAAGGAAAGAATTCTGATAGTTTCCACAGGGACAAATGCCTAATAAGGACTTAATTCTGCTTAAAGTTCTATGAGCTGCTATTTTTTCTTCTTTTTTTATAAATGAAATTCCATTCTATGTAAATGTAAAAGTGACTGGTGGGTTCAGGGACAGTTTTGCGAGCCTAGTCTAAATATACTTAGGATACAGCATAACACATGCAGACAGTTTTGCACTGTGCAAATTGGACACATCCCTCTTTTGTCTTAAATAATTTTCTGTTGACCATTCCACTGCTTGGGCATCCTGGGTATATTGGACCCTGTGATTCGATCTGTGTGTACTCTCAGCCTCACTTTCTTCCTCTGCACCTCCCATTACTTTCTATGATTATACTCCTCATTCAAATCCTAATGCTTCTTCTACTCTGTCTACTTCCCCAGTTATAACAATTGAGAGTGAACAGTCAAACGCCTATTCCTGAGCTCTTTCTGATATCCAAGCTCACACACCTCCCTACTGAAGCTGTGTTGGAAATAAGGAATGCTCTCTTTATACCCAGAAAACAGTCCAAAGTATACTTTTTAACTGTCTTCTATTTTAACATATGTACTTTCCTTACTTGTTAGCTAAACATAAGTAAGAGATCCAACTATACTATGGCATTGGAGGATAAGTGTAGTATGTGTTCCCATGATGCACTGGTGTAGCTAAGACACTCCAAGTCCAGCTCCCAATATGTCCCTGTATAATTTTGAAAGCTGCCTCGTTATTGACCTTATTTCCCTCACCCTTCACATGAGGCCTATTTTTAAGACTACTTACTTATACCCCTAAACACGATAGATACTCACAAATCAGTCATACCATAACCATTAAAAGAAAGACTCACCAGCAACACACACCTTTAATCCTAGCACTCAGGTAGCAAAGGCAGGCAGATCTCTGAGTTAGGGCCTAGTCTATAGAGTGAATTCTAGGACAGCCAGAGCTACACAGAGAAATTCTGTCTCAAACAAACAAACAAACAAACAAATAATCAAACAAACAAACAAGAAAGAAAGACTCCAACTCAGGAGGCAGACTCCATTTTCTTTACCACTCTTGCTATTTTCCCTCAAATGTTCACTGACTTTGGCTCATGTTCGTAAATCTTGATGCTAAACAATGACTGTGAAAAAAATATCTAACAAAGTAATAGAATTTACATAAACAATGGCATGTAAATATAAAGCTGTATTAATTATAGATAAGGTTATATAGGCTCTGAGTGTCATGTCTTACTGCATCTTACTATCCCATGTAGTTAATAATACCTGATCACACATGAGGAAAGAACATAGACATGAAATTATGTAGGCTTGGGAAAGTGAAGATCTTATAACATGTAACCGCTATTTGTGGTACCTTTTGGATAGAAAAGTAGATCCTTAGCTTATTTGTATGCGTTTTTATCGAATCACAGAAGAAGGGTGAAAGGCACTTTATAGAATACTGAGGCTAAATATCTGAAATATCAAATGATATATCCATGTCTGTTGGAGCTAAAATAGCTAATTTTTTGCCATAAAACTGAACAAAGTGAAGTTAGATATGGAAACTGTGTGTATCTGAATAAAGAATTCCCATTTCATTCTTCTATGAAGTATTCAAATATTCATTATTAAGTATTAAAATACATATCTTATAACTAATTAGTGTATAGTGATATAAATTATATATAGTACTATATCCATTAATTCTAGAGTAAGTTCTAAGATATACATCATTAATCAGCTTTATTATTGTATCACCATGGAGGGTATATTCACAAATTAAGAGAGCTATGAAATCACTTGATATAAACACATATGAACCTATTATTAGCCAATGTCTCGTTATTTGGTGTTCAAGACCACATATAAAAACATACTCCTATGCTTTGTGTATAAGATCAAAGAAAGTCCTCTTTGCATACAGCTGGGTGTTCCAAAGCAGTGTATAACTCCTACCCATATGCTTCTCAAGTATTCTCACAGCCTGATTTCATTAAGAATTCTATTGTGCTAATCCACTTCATTGGCATTACCCTGTACATGAAAATAGATTTGCAAGTGAATTGGTGTAGTGCTGACTGACATATAAAATTTTATGAGTTGGAGACATGGCTCCATTGCTAAGAGCACTGATGCTCCCTTCTGGTGTGTCTGAAGAGAGCAATAGTGCACTCATATGTAAAATGAATAAATAAATCATATATATAACCAAAAAAATACAAACCAAAAAAACCCAAAACAAAACAAACAAACAAACAAACAAAAAACATACTCGTGTCCTTTGACTTTTTAAAGCAACTAAATTTATAAGTAATGAGAGATTCTGAATTAAACACATTGTTCGTCTATCTCAAATACATTAATATCAGTTATGGCTTAAAATCACTCTAAGACTTTTGTATAGGAAATATTGAATTAATAAAAAAGAACTTACCATCTAAAACTGACCAAGTAGAATTTGAAGTTTGAGTTCTACAAATCAAACAAGAGCTGGTAGGATTTTTATCCCCGTCAGTGTAGCAGAAATCATCAATAATACAGATATTATTCTAGTAGAATTTGAAAAAAATATCATTAACATATCCTATGCTTAATATGTAGAATCTAGAAACAGAAAGACAGTAGCATATATATATTTGTATTTGGATACAGTTTTCATAAACTCAACATATCTTCAAAAACAAATTATTCATAGTGTTAAAAATCAATAAAACTAATGACTTTGGAAGAATAAGAAAAGGCAGGAAAGCCATGAAATACTATAGCATAGCTTATGAGTAACAGGAAACACAGCCCCTATGTTTTCTCTGTCAGTTCTCCTGGAAGTGCTTTATTAATAAAAAATGGCTGTACAGTTGAAAAAATGATATCAGTTTACAACTGACTTCTGTTTCCCTTTCTAGCCTATTCCGTCTTTTAAATGCTACCACCAGTCTAGATCCATAGCATAATCACTTCACCTCATAATATACAGTTACAAGGCATCCCTAGAGCAATGCTGGCACATGGAGAAAGCAGCCATCTCTGGCTTCTTCAAAAGGCTCACACTTGTTTACCATTTCTGCTTATTTTATGACAACTGCTTTCCTAGCACTGAGAATGCTCTATGAAATAAAACAAATAGCCTGAAAGGACAAGACAGCTTTGACAGCATTTTTAAACAGGCAGAGACAAAATATTCCAGATAAATAAAACCCAAATAAGTTTTCAACAACTAACATTTCTTCTTGACATATTCTGAATGCTTATCTCAAGAAAATAAAGTATACAAATTGTTCTCTTATGTGTGTACACTGTTTTTATGTTCTTTGCTTTGAGAGTTGGCTGATATTAGGTCTGTGGTATTTATCCAGGCATTAGTTTCCATGTAGGAAGCCTTCTAGATAAGCAAAGGAAAAGTAAACCAGAAAACAGGCAAACAAAAACAATAAAAGCTTTAAATATATATTATAAATCCTTTTCAATTACAAATCATTTGCTACAAAAAAAAGATTAGTTAACCACAATAACAAATCTTACTGAAAAAGTATGGATGTAGAACCACGTGAGTGAATAATTAAATATGAAATTTATTCTCTGATTCTTTGGGAGGGGTTCAGAGAAGAGGGGCAAGGTATCATGTAGCCCCGGCTGTTCTCTAGGATGGGACAGCCTTATATTTTGGATCCTCCTGCCTCCATCTCTTAAATGCTAGAACTACAGATTCTTACTACTTTAACATAGCTCCTCCTTCAAAGTATCAGGCAGAAGTATTCTGTCACTTTAAGACATTAAAAGAACAAACACCATCCTTGTTTAATCAACCAGAGTTACAGGAAGTTCATTAATTTTTAACTAGACTTCTAGCATACATCTGGGAAAAGCACAAAAAATATGCAAAAGACATGTGAATATATGTACTATATTCTATGAAAAAGTAAAAATACATACCTTCACAGTGCATGAATCATTTTCATAGGGACCACAAACTTGACAAGCGCCATCATATATGATCATGATCTTGGAATTACTGAATGTGTAACCATCATTAGATACCTATGTGAAATAGTTCTACAGTAAGATCATTTTTTTCTAAATGCTGCCTAATCAGTTCACTATGAAATTTTATTTATGCATAGGATGCTATCTTGCATTTGTTACCTTTAATTGCAACTTTGCCAAGGGTTTCTTTGCTGTCAGATCCATGGTATCAGAATGCTGCTCATTTGGGAACAGCTGACAGTCAACCACTCTGCTACTTTGAAAGACTGCCTGTGTGTAGACACTTGCTCGAAGCACCCACTTACTTCCATTATACTGAAGGAGTAATGAAAAGTCAATTAATTACTTCTGCATTGTGGAAGTACTTTTGTACATTTTACAATTAGTGAGTTGTATATACTCAATGAAGACATTTTAAAAATATATATCGCACACAATCAGATAAATAATTAGAAAAATACACTGAAGGCAAGTTTTATTCAAAATAATAGAAAAGTACACACCATACTTTGGTAATTAAAGAACAAAATCAATGCTTCTCCCAAAGCATACATTATTGATAGATTCGATCCAAAAAAGTTGCCAAGGTTGGTCCTACATACTCATGCACCACAGAATGTATTCCAGAGCAAGAGGAAAGAATGGAGTGCATACGTGTCACATGGTAAAGAGATTTCTCTATGTCAGAGTTTCTTCCCCTTTCCCCCCCCCCCCAAATTCCCACTTTCAACTTCCGGGAACACCATTTCAGTATGTTGGCAGCCACTGGACTTTCATGCACGATATGATCCTTGACTGGTCTAGAGAAATAACTAAGATGGGTCAGTGCTTCAGATATTTAAACATTTTTAACTATATGCCAGAAGTTCTAGGGTTAGAGTACCCATAGTGGATTGCATTTCAAAACATAAAACTATGGAGTGGTGGCCATGCTTTTCAATAAAGTTAAATATAAAAATTAAGTGTACAAAGAATAGTAAGACTAGAAGCAGATATGCACATTTATAATTGTGCTAATTTTATACTAATTTTTCATGGTGTCCAAGTCCCAAGTAAGTGATTTTTCCCCAGGAGAATTCAACTTCATTTTTTTTTTTGATTCTCTAAAAAACATACTATCCTCATTAAAATGTGTCATTTTGCTTATCCTACTCAATGCCTCTGGAATGTCAGGCTTAAGCTATACTTTGGGTACTATTTAGTCATGTTGTAAAATGTCTTAGTGTGTGAAAAGAAAAGGGCAGAGTGATCTTCTGAGTACTGATAACTATACTGAAAACTTGAAAGACACGTTTGTTGGCATCTGAATTCGTATGTATATTCAAATGTATAAAACTGAACTTTGACTGCACAGTGGCTTTCAAATGTAGCACTGGTCATACAACTTGATATTGCTTCAGCATTGCAGGTTAGAAGGAAAGAGATATCATTTCAGTTTATGTGGAATAAAGTATAACCTCATTTTGAAGACTTTTGATTGACAGCTCAGAGTTGTGCAGATATCTATAGTTATGGAGGAACAGTCTGTTACAGCAGATCTGTCAGTTTCTCTAGCATAGAAAGAATGACAAAAATATCCTGACAAGGTTGTCATAATATCTGTGCTTAAGTCATGTTAGATCTCTTGTTTTTCTCTCTGAAATCAGACTGCAGCCAATGACTAGACATTAAGATATGAGTTCTAGCCCTCTATGAAAAGGTTAATCCTAACTGATGAATAAATTTGATTCTGTAACCTTTATTACAAAATTTTGTGAATGTCTATTATATAATGAGGATTTTTTTTTAGTTTAAACATTTTAAATCTTTTTTTGTTTTGTTTTTGCGAGACAAGGTTTCTCTGTGTAGCCCTGGATGTTCTGGAACTCGCTCTGTAGACCAGGCTGGCCTTAAACTCAGAAATCTGCCTGCCTCTGCCTCCCAAGTGCTGGGATTAAGGGTGTGCACCATCACTGCCTGGCAAATATTTTAATTCTTGAGAATGCATGTGTCTTGTATTAAACCATATCCATCTAGTCCCAAGTGGTCAGCCCTATGCACATATACATACTAGCTACTGGTATTCTGCTGAGGCAAAAAATAACAGAATATATATGGTGTATATCATTTCTCTGTGATAATTAAGAATAAAATAAGATATAATACAAAAGAATCCCCAAATCTAGTCAAGGAAGGCTTCAGAAGAGGGGGGTCATACTTTTTCTTCCTGGGGGATAATGGGTTCTTCTCTTTGGATAATGAAAACTGAAAAAGAGAAAGGTAAATCTAACGTGGTGGGAGAAGCCAGTATTGGAAAATGAAGGAAGCACAAAACATCATGGGCTATAGTAGAGCAGAATAAAGACAAGAGAAATGTTTAAGCTGCCTACAAAAGGAGTCAGGACGTAGGTCAGAAAGAGCCCTCTGCCTACAGAATTATTTTTTGGATTTAATACTATGAACCAGCAGCTTAAAAGCTGGACTTGAATTTTAGAGGAAAGGATAAAAGAAATGATTTGGTAGCTAGATTTCTAGATCAAGAATTCTTTACAAGTAGAAAAGAACTGTAAGCTGTGATAGTCTGTTTTTTTTCAAAACATAGAAGATATATATGAGATCCTTTGTACAAAGGAAATATTATAAGGATTAACTAGAAAATAATGATCATTAGACACATATGTCAATATATGGAGAGAATACTATAAAAATATGGGATAATGGGAACTCATTACTGAGGAAAATAAAAGAGATAATGGAAAAAGTGGGTGAAATACAAGAGAAGAAATAAACAATATTCTCTAAATACCTTTCATATAGATCAAATTTTTAAAATTATGATAATATTCTAGATATTCTCTAAATAATTTTAATGAAAATTAACTTGAATGTGTAGGGAACTCAAAACAAAACAGAAACATTTAAATTAATTATATTACAATGAAATACATAACTGCTATGAATAGGAAGTCAAAAATAGTACATATCATATTGGAAACATTGGTGTTATATCATTATGTCATTTTATAAATTTGATTTTCAAAGGTAGAGGATAAAATATCTGAAAATATATGTATTTGCAAAGAATGAAAAAGTAGATTTATATATTAGAAATTATGAGAACTGTTTTTTTTCCCTTGTAAAGAAAAGAGAAAAAATAAGAAAAGGAGACTGGAAAGGACCCTATGCCACTCCATTAGAATCAGAGACATTGCTGTCAATATCTTGAAGATGGTAGATACTAAGTAGACAGGTAAAGATGATGAAGATAGATTGTAGATGATAGAAAGATAATAGATATGTGTGCATGGTCGATCCATTGCGAGGTCTTAAGAGCAATAACTACTCTGTAATAAATAATGAAGCCAGAAGAAAGCATTAGGTTCATACCATCAACCAAAGTGAAGCCTTAGGCTCTCGGCAAATACTAAAAGACTAGGGTTGCATAATTTGAAAATTGTATCAATCTGCATCCCAGAGTTAACCCTGTGACATAGTTCTCGGTACCCAAATACCACACAGAAAGAGCTGGTCTCCCAGGAGTGCTCTCATGCCTAAGTTCACAGGGGAGACCAACACTTTTGCTCAAATAACTGAACAAACAGGGATCCATTGGGAGATCATAGGGCTCAGGGATCTTGGAGAAACTGAGGACAGGTTTCTTCTGGTCTCCATCTGTGCCCCAGAATTAACTCTGTGGCACAGCTCTCTATATAATGCCCATAGAGAGCTTGTCTCCCAGGAGTGCTGACACACCTAACATCACAGGCTAACAGGCTCACAGGCTCACAGGAGAGACAGGCTCCAGTCAGAGTCAGCAAGACCAACTAACACAAGAGATAACTAGATGGTGAGAGACAAGCACAAGAACCTAAGCAACACAATGGAGCTAAAACCATCCAGTGGAAAAAAGGCAGCATTTTTAACAAATGATGCTGGGTGAACTGGTGGTCAGCACTTAGAAAAATGCAAATCAACCCATTTTTATTTCCTTGTACAAAGCTCCAGTCCAAGTGGGCTTACATAAAACCAGTTACACTGAAACTAATGGGGGAGAATGTTGGGAAGAGCCTAGAACACATGGGCACAGGGGAAATTTTCCTGAACAGAACACTAATGGTGTATGCTCTAAGATCAAGAATCCACAAATGGGACCTCATAAAATTGCAAAGCTTCTGTAAGGCAAAGGATACTATCAATAGGACAAACGGCAACCAACAGATTGGGAAAAGATCTTTACCAACCCTACATCTGATAAAGGATAATATCCAATATAAATAAAGAACTCAAAAAGTTAGACTCTGGAGAATCAAATAACCCTATTAAAAAAATATGGTAAAGAGCTAAACAAGGAATTTTCAACTGAGGAAACTTGAATGGCAGAGAAGCACTTAAAGAAATATTCAATGTCCTTAGTCATCAGAGAAATGCAAATCAAACAACCCTGAGATTCCACCTCACACCAGTCAGAATGACTAAGATCAAGAATTCAGGTTACAAGAATTTCATAAATTCATTGGACATAATCCTTAGTGAGGTAACCCAATCACAAAAGAAGTCATTGGATATGCGCTCACTGATAAATGGATATTAGCCCAGATACTTAGAACACCCAAGATACAATCTGCAAAACACATGAAAATCAAGAAGACCAACGTGTGGATACTTCATTCCTCCTTTGAATAGGAAACAAAATACCATGAAAGAAGTTACAGAGACAAAGTTTAGAGCTAAGATGAAAGGATGGACCATACAGAAACTAACCCACCGGGGATCCATCCCATAATCAGTCACTAAACTCAGACACTATTGCATAGGACAGCAAGTGTTTACTGAAGGGACCCTGATATAGCTGTCTCCCACAGAAGTGGATGCTCACAGTCATCCATAAGAGGGAGCACGGGGCTCACATTGGAGAAGCTAGAGATAGAACCCCAGGAGCTGAAGGAGTCTGCAACCCTAGAAGAGGAACAACAATATGAACTAAACAGAACCCCCAGAACTCGTGTCTCTAGCATCAAATGCAACAGAAGATGGCCTGGTCAGCCATCATTTGGAGGAGAGGCCCCTTGGTACTGCAATCTTTATATGCCCCAATACAGGGGAACACCAGGGCCAAGAAGTGGGAGTGGGTGGGCAGGGGAGCAGGGAGGGGGGAGGGGGAGAGGACTTTTGGAATAGCATTTGAAATGTAAATTAAGAAAATATCTATTAAAAAAAAAGAATTCAGGTAACAGCAGATGCTAATGAGGATGTGGAGAAAAAGGAACACTCCTCCATTACTGGTGGGCTTGCAAATTGTTACAGTCACTGTGGAAATCAGTCTGGCAGTTCCTCAGAAATTTGGACATAGTACTACCTGAGGACCCAGCTATACCACTCCTAGGTATATTCCCCAAAGATGCCCCAATATATAACAATGACACATGCTCTACCATGTTCATAGAACCCTTATTTTTATTAGCCAGAAGTTGGAAAGAACCCAGATGTTTTTCAACAGGAATGGACACAGAAAATGTGGTACATTTACATAATGGATTATTACTCAACTATTAAAAATAATGACTTCCTGAAATCCTTAGGCAAATGGATGGATCTAGAAAATATCATCCTGAGTGAGGTAACTCAATCACAAAAGAACACACATGGTATGCATTCACTGATAAGTGAACATTAGCCCCAAAACTCAAAATACCCAAGATACAGTTCACAGACCACAAGAAGCTCAAGAAGACCAAAGTGTGGGTGCTTTAGTCCTTCGGCTATCCAGAGACTGTCCCTCCTGGGGATCCATCTAAATATACTGGCACCAAATCCAGATACTATTTTGGATGTCAAGAAGTGCTTGCTGACAGGAGCCTGATGTAGCTGTCTCCTAAGCTGTCTACTAGAGCCTGACAAATTCAGAGGCAGATGCTCACAGCCAACCATTGGAGTGAATGTGGGGGTCCCTAGTGGAGGAGTTAGAGAAAGGACTGAAGGAGCTGAAGGGGTTTGCACCCCCATAGGAAGAACAATATCAGATAATCAGACCACCCAGAGCTCCCAGGAACTAAACCACTGACCAAAAAGTTCACATGGAGCAACCTATGATTCCAGCTGCATATGTAGTAGAGGATGGCCCTGTCAGACATCAATGGGAGGAGACACCCTTGGTCCTGGGAAGGCTTGATGCCCCAGTGAAGGGGAATGTCATTATGGGGAGGCAGAGAGGGTAGATGGGTGGTGGAACACCCTCATAAAAGCAGGGGTAGAGGGGATAGGATTGGGAGTTCCCAGAGGAGAAACTGAGAAAGGGGATAACTGCTACATCCAATCCAGTAGTGACTTTTTTGACAGGCTTAGAAACCTGGAAGCAGTCCCGAGGTGAAAATTTTCACAGAAACTTAGTCTCCTGGAACTGTGGCATCCTGCATAGTGAATGCTCCAAACTTGTCTGTATGCTTTCTTTTAGTATTGTTTTATTATAGGTGCCTCCAAGCAATGACTTGCCAAATACCTAAGCAAAATTGAATTTTGCTTCCTGGCCTTCACCAATACCCTAGGTAGTCCTTGAGCTGACCCTGGGCTTGCAATTCAGTAAGAATGTTACCTATTCAGTAATATTCAGAATTGCCTCTAGTATGGTAAGAGACATAGTGAAATAAATCAGGTATTACTATCTACTACATAGAGTTAGAAATCTCAGGGCAAGCTTAGCAAAGTAAGTTTAGAATTCTTATTATAGTTATGTATGGCAGACTACATTACTTATTAGTAGAAACCCCCCCCCACACACACACACACAATCACTTAGAATAAAAGCCGAGCCACTCACATATACAAGAACTTACAATGGTTTAGGAAGTTCATCAGTCTGTGATTTGAAGAGGAACTAGAATATTGTATTATTTATGAGAAGGTTAACTAGAGCAGAACTCCCTAATTAGAACTATGGCTTGGGCATTGGCATGAAAGCCCTTGCCCCGGGAGTGTAAAGACCTCACACCTGGCTTCTAAGAATATGGCTGACCTTAGATAGAGCTGACTTTGTGTCAGGTTTTTATTGTTTTGTTTTTTTTTTTACTTCTTTAATATTTTTTAATTTTTATTTTTATGAATATAGCTTTTTTTCTCTTTATTAGATATTTTCTTCATTTACATTTCACGTGTTATCCAGAAATTTCCCCATCCCCTCCCCCATCCCCGCCCTGCTCCCCTACCCATCCCCTCCCACATAATGGCCCTGGCGTTCCCCTGTACTGGGGCATATAAAGTCTGTATGACCAAGGGGCCTCTCCTCCCAATGATGGCCAACTAGGCCATCTTCTTCCATATATGCAGCTAGAGACATGAGCGCAGGGGGAACTAATTAGTTCATGTTATTCTTCCACCTATAGGGTTGAAGACCCCTTCAGCTCCTTGGGTATTTTCTCTAGCTCCTTCCTTGGGAGTCCTGTGTTCCAAGTAATAGCTGACTGTGAGCATCCACTTCCGTGTTTGCCAGGCACTGGTATAGCCTCCCAAAAGACAGCTATATCAGGGCCCTTTCAGCATTATCTTGCTGGCATATGCAATAGTGTTTATTTTTGGTGGCTGATTATGGGAAGGATCCCTGGCAGCCGCCGTCACTGGTTGGTCCATCCTTTTGATTCAGCTTCACACATGATCTCTGTAACTCCTTCAATGTGTGCTTTGTTCTTAATTCTAGGAAGGGGCGAAGAGAGTGTCTGGGTGTCACCCTTTTCTCACCAACCCCTGCCCACCTGTCCAGAACCCCGATTTATTCCGTGGATTGAGGGAGGCCAACTGGAGCCAGTCTGCAGCAGATAACATTTGAAATGTAAATAAATAAAGTATCCAAAAAGAAAATTGTGTCAAATTCTGCTTAATAAAGAATGAGTCAAGAAAGCCTTAAAAACCATGTTGGACATGTTTAGATTAAAAGATTATGCCTAGATAAGTGGTTTTTCCAATAGCAAAGGGACAGTCTTATAAATATATACATATAATCAATAATAAATGAATTATATATATATCAGTATATAGGAAAATATATGCCATTTTTGAAAAAGAATTAGAGATAACAGAAACTGATTCAATGCCAATATAACAAATATTTGCTACATAGGCTATCTTGGGATTTGGCAATAAAACTTCTTTCCTTTCTTTTACAATTATTTATAATGTTTAGGGATTTCCAAATTTCTCTGTTGGATGTTTGGAAAGGAGAGAAGTAAATCACAACACATAAGTTACATCTAAAAGTAAGCCCAAGATGTACTTTCCAAGAAAATACAAATTTGTAAAATTATCTTCTTACTAGTAGCATGACCTAATAGCAACAAATCTGCCATTGCTGCCTATCTTCTCTTCTGATATTGAGATCCCATGCATAACGTGATGTAATGTGCATACTTGGGCACGATTACACAGTATGTCCAAAATTATTTCCTTCAGCAAATTCTCAGCATCAGGTTCACACTTCACTTCATCAACTTAGAGATAAAGTAAGAATGCAAAAAAACATGTTTTAAATTTTCAACTTGTCCAAATGAGATCTAAATTTAAAACCATGTCCCTATAATAAAATTTTTACTTGAATAACAAAAAGAAAGATGGAGTATAATTCACAAAACAACATATATTTAGCTGTGCTCCTATTCAAGCTGAATGACGTTTTTGCTTTAACAGTCTTGAGAGACAAAGAACTGGTGGGGGACAGATGGGGTACTCGAGAGTCAGAGCAAGAGAGGTGAATCAGTGAGCACAGTTATCCCCATCTGCACTTCAGAAGGGCATATTCAGGTATCTTAATCACCTACACACCCTGTTAGATTATCTTGGCTGAAAACCAGCACCGTTCATTGTGGTTTACGGCTCAAGAAATATAGGTGCTTCTATATAGTAAGCTTGACGTTCTTTTAGTTTTTATTAATCATGACTGAAAACCATGACCCAATGTCTCCATAAACATGATGTAAAATACTTAGTAATGACCACAGGGTAGCTTGTCTGGTGAAGCAGTGTGGCCATCTTCCTGAAACTCTCAGCGGGTTGAACAGCCTGAGATCCTGTTGCTCTCTGGTAGAAAAAAATTAACCTAAAATGGCACAAACTCAATCCATACAAACACTGTACCCAAAGCCTATGATTTTCATACCTCCAGTTTAGTAACTTCACAAATGGTGGACAAAGACTCTTTGAAGCCTTGACCAAAAACTCTCACCGTGACACAGTTCTGCTTCTGAATATCACAGAATCCAGCATTCTCAACCTCTGTAATTTCAGGAGCTATGTCTTTAGAGAAAAAAAATATAACAATAAACATCACATGCTTTGTGAATTACGGAAAAATACACCACATAATTATTTTGAGTGTCTAAATTAAAAGTATAGTTCCAATAACATTTCAAAAGGTACTCAAAACATTATTTATGTAATTAACCAATTAAATATTTAATCATGGTGTGTTTAAATGGGTATTGCTAACCATGAAAACAAAAGCATTATCATAACTGATCACACTCAAACACACATTTCCCTAATGTTTCAGTAATATTTGTTATCAATTAAGAGCAGATGTTAACAAATTATACCTAAAATACATCTTGGTTTTGCCATATCAGTTTGTGCCAAATAAATGAATTATAGGTAAGCTATGCTTTTGAAATAAAATAGTTTACTTAATAGTGCAAAATTCACATTTCAAAAATCGTTTCAGCATTACAATTTTTTATCAAAGTGTAGTATAAATATATATGTATATGTATGTATATAAACACATTTAGGAGTATATTTTATACTCCTGTTTCAGTTTTTCCACAAGTTATGTAGTCCCACAAGGATTACTGCGAGTGTATTAATCGCTGAGAGGAAATATCTCTCTTAGAACTCATAGCTAACTGCCTTTCATATGGCTCTTATTCCAGTTGTAGCCTAAGTGACCACATCTTACCTGTATCAGTGAGATCTGCTTGTTTAAATGGATGTGTGCCTGTAAACAATATTCCTCTGATCTAGTCCTGTCAAAGCCTAAGCGAACTGAACATCTAGCCTTGGGAGGAAAATCATAAGGCCATAACCTCAGGATTCTCAAACTTCTCACATAAATTTGTATCAGTTTACCATGTCATAGCTCTAATGTGTCTATTTACTGGTAGTGAATATATAATGTCATTACACAAGTCATAGGAATAAGCCAAACGAAGCCTGCATATAACTTAAATTTTACTATAAGCTGACAAAGATTCTTTTAAGAGTGAAAAAATATAAAATGTAGAAATACGTTTTCTATATTTCTACAGCTATGTGCATGAATTTTATACTAGTTATTTCATAGGAGATAAAAATATGGGGTTGTATGAGATAAACTACTAAGAAGTTTTTACATTAATACTCAGACAAAGGAGATCTCAAAATATACTTTAAAACAATTTTGAGCAAATTAGTGTACTTAGTAAAATATAAAATAGAATTAAATAGTGCTTAAAATATACTCTGAGGTCTAGATGAAAGGTTATTCTCCGCAGATAGAAGCACCAATTGTATGCAAAGGCCTTGTGTATAGATGGCCTGGCATTTCCTATGAATAGCAACAGAGATGAAAACAGCTGGAAAGGATCAACAGCTGCCAGGAAGAGACCATCAAGTTGTATGATATCAGACAAGCCATTGCACAGACTATAGATTTGGCATTTGAATAAGATGAAACATTTGGAGAAAATCTAATATATCTTTCACTGTAGACTTAATAAACACTAAGGACAAAGACATGTCCATAAGCACATGCCATCCCCAATATCAAAGTTTCAGAGCATTTGCATACCATATGAATGACTGCAGTCGTAGGAGCTGTAGCCTGGAGAACACACACACCCCCAGTCCATACACTGTCCATGTCCACTGCATAAATTGGGACATTTTAACACTTCCAGAATGCCTTCTACTGACTTCCTGTTTTCTTCTACATTGCGTTTTCCATCTTCTAAAATGCGTCTCTCACATTCATTTTCTAACAAGGCCACTCCTGCCTCTGCCCAGCTCACATTGTCCTTTAACAGAACATCCTTCACACACATGTCCATGACATGGTTCAATGTCCTGCCGAGAAAGGGAAAACAGAGCCTTCCAATGCTGGAGTTGGCTAGAGTCTGTTGACAGATTGCCAAGACGCTGAATTCAGTGAAGCCCGATGCTGTGGGCCATGAGGGGACAAACTCCGGCTGGCTGTCATCAGTGTGGTCCTCAGGGAAATAATAAGAAAACTCTTCCTGTTTGCTTTGTCCAAGTCTCTGGAAAATAGAGATGGGATGAAAGTCCTTCAAATTTTGTCGTTTCCATCTGTTTTGTAGACTCTTCCTTATTTCCAAGTCCTGTGTATGACTCTCATTATTTAAATATGTAGGAGGATTTTGTGTCTTGTTTCCAGGATGCGGTAAATTTAAGTCCAGTTTGGATAGGTTTGGGTGGGCATTTTCTTGTAGTGAGGAATTCAAATTATTTTCTTCTTTAGGTACATGAGGTCTTATTTTTCCAGCAAGAGCCTCTGAATTGATATATTCAGAGGTGATATCCAGGTCTGGTATCAAGGAAGAGAACTGGATGTGCTTGATGTCTTTGCAGCCGGAAGCCATTTCTAAGTGAGCTCTGCTGTCCAGATGGTGAGAAAGTAGATGAGGCATGGCGGTACCCAACCAGCAGCTGCAGTAGGATGGTTTTGCAGGAAACCGTGGGGAAGCTGGTACTTTGTCAAACATGCTTCTTCCTGGTTGAAGCCTTCCAGATGAAAGACAGGAGAGTTATTTGAACAAGAACGTTTTCCCCACTAATCTATTGTGGAAAGGCAGAACATTGAGTGTCCACTGCTTAAGCTTCATAGTAACACAGAAATAACTGAGTAAGAGCTTAATCCTCACCTCCATTCATTGATAAAAGCAATATAATTGTCGTCGTGATCAATTTTGATCCCGTTCTTGTCATGGAAATCATTTTCTGGGTTTTCATCAAAGGTGCCACAAAGTCCTAATGTGCTTCTGTAATCTAAACTAGGGACTCTGAGTGTTATACTCATACCCCACTCACTGAGGTCAGCACGGATGAACGCTCCAGAGGAAAACCAAATCTGAAAGCAGAGAAACCCACACTGAGATACTGAATTCATTGGGTTAAAAAAAGAGTGTCATATATGATTTAAGAAAGTCATATAATATTTAAGAAAGTTAATTTTCTATACATAGAAAGAATGAAATACTTCTCTTTACATGACAACTCTCACTTAATACTATAATTCAAAGGAATCCCTTTTCACATTACACTGATTTGAAATTTGGTCACAATTTCAATTCTTTTAATTTTTAATTTTATATGCATGAATGGATGTTTTGTCAGCATGTATGTCTGTATATCATGTGTGTGACTGGTACCTGCAGAGGCCAAAATAGGGAGTGAGAGTGTCTGAGACTGGAGTTACAGACAGTTGTGGCCTACCATCTGGGTGTTGGGAATTGAACCCCTGAAAGAGAACCCAGTCCTCTTAACTGTCTGCAGGCCCATCAAATCAACTACTTATTGAAACAAATAATTCTTGACTTCTTTAATAATTAAAGTGTTATATTTTAGAAGATTGAAGCAGTTAAAACTAGTAAGGCCAATGTTAACAAAGTCACATTCTGACAGTAGTAATACAGTCTAGAATTGTACTGCCAAATCATTAATTTACACCAATAAACAAAATTTGAGAGGAATACAAGTCCTTGAAGTTAATCACTATTCTTTTATTGCCAGTAGGCAATACAATCAATAGCCAAGTTATTTTAGTTGCTTGGCAAAGTGGCAAACAGAGCAAGCAGAGACTAAATGACCTTAATAGCCTGTGCCATCTGACAATGGTCCTGATAATGTCCTGAAGCCAACCATCTGGAAGTATAACAAAAAAAGAAAAAAAAAAAAGAAAAAAAAAGAAAGAAAGACTTTTCCTAAAAGCATCAAAGATACATCACCGGGCTTTGTTTATTTGGTCTAAATGTAATCCATCCTTCTTGTCTCATTATTTAAAACAAATTGTGTGTATTTATTGTGAATATTTCTTTTCATATGTTAAAACTTTACATGCCTATTTAGTAAGATAGTTAAAACTATTCCAAATTCTCCATTTTGTGAGTATCTCTGCCTACCAATCAACAAATGCCCACCCCACTCATTTTCTTGACCATGTCTTCTACCATGTGTCTAATTTTGTTTAGATTCTTATTAAACTCCCCTATGGTGACTTATAACCACCCTGCCCCTTTACAGGGAGATATGCAATGGACATCACTGGTGTTACCTACATCTTTAAATACTTCATTAGAACAAATTTCCTATAAATCTTTTGCTGAAGTGACATATCGAGTCCCCATTAGATTTCCCATTATCTTTATTTTTGGCAATATCATATGAAAGGTAGTGCTCTTAATTTATTGATTACTGATGAGGTATTTCAATATTTTGTTGATTACTTGTACATTTAGACATAGATTTCAGTGTTACTCTCTTGTGAATTGTCTTTTTGTTTTTGCTTACTTATTTAGTTTTGACAGAGCATTGCTATGAAACTCAGGCTTGTCTTACACTCACTATTCTCTTGCCTTGGCTTCTAAAGTTTTGGGAAAGCAGTCATGTGGCACAACACCTGTGTCTTTTGATGATATTCAGGTTTATAGTTGTCTACTAATTCCATATATACATATACCAGATCTATAAATGTTTTATATACTTATTGTTTTATACATGTAGCAAAGATTTTTCTAATTCATGATTCATATTTTGGCTGTAGGTGACATAATTCAGATAAATAACGTTTTGTTTGCACATTGCTAGTCAGTAAAAGTTATAAAACCATAACAAACTGAAAATTATTTCAATTTGAATATATTTACCAAGAATTTATTTTTTTGAAAGATGAAAAGATGAACATGACCTTAAAATATAAATATGTTGCTTACTGATATGAAATATTATTTTCAAACAGATTAATAATAAAATAATTATAAAGTGTAATTTGGGGCCCTTTACCTGATTTTTAATCTTTTTCATTTATCTATCAGCTTCTTCCTGAATGAGTAACAAGCTGTATTTATTTAAAAACTGCTTAGCTATTCCTGAAAATTAATTTTTAATTGTCATTTTATCTAATATACATCCATTAGACATTGTCAAATAGTTTTATGAATAATCCACAAACTGGAATATTAAAATGTGTTAAAGGAACAATTAGATGTCAGGATATGTTCCCTTTTGAATAATAGGTTAAAATATAAGATTTTTTTTGCCCAATATCTGAATGAATCTAAAGCTATTTTCTTTTTTGCATTCTAATACATATTTATAATGTATTTTGATTATATTCATTCATTACCTTCTAAGTGCTAATTTCTTCAGCAAAATAATAGCAAAACATAACAGTCCCTAATTTGTAAAGATGAATAGAAGTTCATCCAAAATTATAAAAAGCAAAACTCCTTCTAATGTTAAATTTTTAGTTCTGTTCACATACCGTGATTTTTCTTCCTAAATAAGATTCAGTTATTCTGATATTGCTTGATGATGACTCTTGGTTATTTACAAATAAATATGACAGGGATTCATGTAGCTGGCCACTGCACATATCAAAAGTAACGATGTCACCTTCTTCTTTTGCAACAAAGCCACAGTTACATGACACAGAATGGTGAAGGCTCCCACAGTCCCACTGACGAACATGGATTTCAAAATCACGTGACATACTCTTAAAAAGCACAAATGTTCCAGTCTTGAAGTTGTCATATACTCTGGTATGAACAAAGGTCAACTACATTAAGAATAAGAATAAATATTATAAGGGTATAACTGTAATATTACAAAGCTCTTTAATGTATATATAAGCAGACAATATATATTGTTCTAAGAATAAGAAATTTGTATTTTCAGCATGTTTATGCGTCTGGAGATTGATATGTGTCGGTGAATGACTCAAAGAGTCCACAAATACCTTAACTCTTTCTCTCATCGCTCTCTGTCTTTTTACCCACCCAGCTGGCTTCACTCTTAAAGGAGAATATGCTTGCTGAGTACACAGGCACTTGCTTGTTAGAAAGTATTTTCCAACGTGGGTATTACTTATTAGCTTTCAGTAACCAGATTCTTTTAATAAAATCACGAACTCTATTTCCTTCTCTTATTTTCTGTTTGTTTTAATTTTCTTCCAACACAGTTTTATTTGTAGTACTACTATTGTTGTCATGAATCCTGTGTCTGTATCTCTTCTATCCAAAGCTGAGCATCAGGGCAAAGAAAGTCCTTGACTTCATTCACTGCTTTACTGTCAGCACATAGAACATGGCCTGTCTCCTGGATATTTTACAAGTAATCTCACTGAAAGGAGACAGATTACGTACATCAGCATTATGCTTTCTTGAGGACTCCCCACTGAGGAGGCTTCTAAATCTCCAAACCATAGTAGATTTCTACATAACTGAGTCCTGACATCTTTTCAGTATTCATCAAAATGTGTGAAGTGCTATTTATAGTGGAGGGTTCCACCACTATGTCACTCAGGAATAATCTTGCTGACAGCTATCACACTATGTTTAAAATACCTGTCAGGTATCATGAAGAAAGTTTTTACTAGACAATGAGTTGTCTCTCTTCTTAAGGATATCTTAGCATCATGAGGCCTACCGAACAGCACCACGAAGCTGTGATACACCTACTCCAACTGGGCCACACCTTCTAGTAGTGCTACTCTCTGGGCCAACCATATACCTTTACTCACAGGAATAAAAAATCCTAACTAAGACAGTATCTTTTTCATTACTTTGGACATTTTACTTTATGTTAGGAAAAAAAATCAATTTTGAAAATCAGCGTTCATATCATTAATTAAAAGTAATTAGTATTAAAATAAATTTAATGAATTAGCTTAGTCATTTCACCCGTCTCATAGATTATATTATAATTCTATAAACATACAATGCAGTAAATTCTCTCACTGAAAATAACTTAATATCAAAAGTAAGTAGGTAGCCAAGCACAAATGATTATGTGCATTTGTAATAATCTTCAATACATCTTTACTTATAGTAATCGAGAAATCCAGGCCCACTGGTTGTCTGCATTATTTACTAAGGACTGGAATCAAGGCCAAAATATTCTACACAAATACACTAATATCTAGATGCAAACCAGTAAATGTGCAAATCATTGAAAAGATTAAAAAAAAATAAAAGAGTGTGAAATTTAAAACAAAACATGACAAAAATAAACAAAGAAAACAAAATCACTGAAAGAAAAGATCAGAACATTACCTGCCATCAAAGGTAATTATGTGTGGGTCACTAAATGAATAGCAGTGAGCAGATGGGACATCCTTGACTTTGATCTGCAGAAGAAGAATGCATTTAATTGTTAACATGGATTGCCAGCTAGTACATTATTTACCAATGGAAATTAATATTCAACAAATTCTTATTTTTATAGTTACTGAATATGGAATTGTTTAAAATAAAAAATATTAAGTAAACTTTAAAATTATTTATTTCTAAAAGGCATCTCTATGTATATAAAAGCCAAGTGTGAACAGGTGGCTACAGAGACCTGAAGCAGGTGTCAGGTCTCCTAGAGCAGAAGCTACAGGCAGTTGTTAGCTGCCTCAGATGGCACTAGGAACCAAACTTGAGTCCTCTAGAAGACAAGAAAGTAAATATCCTTTTAGCCATCCATCTCTTCAAATAATTTATAAATAAAAAAATTAATTGTTGGCACAAATATATCTTTTAGTTCTTAAATTATAAAGATTATTTTTCTGATTAGTCAACCTGGATACTGTCTGGAGCGTATCTGTCCCACAGGAAAACATCACTGACTATAGGTTCCACAATGACGTCTGTAACTCTGTCTCCATCCTGGGAAAAGTCTGTCACAGCAGTGTAGTACAATACAGCCTGGCTACATATTCCAATGTCACAAGAGTTCTGGTGAAGGTCCACATGACAGGAAGACAATGCCAAATTTAAACCAAGGTGTTCTTTACCTATTTAGGAAGAAAAAAATTTTTTAATTCTTTTTTTAACGATATATACAAACCAAATGTAGTTACTTGGTTAATAAGAAACAGACTAAAATAGTATTCTTAATTTTTTTGAAAATCACTGTAATATTTGTTTAAATTAAAATAAAGCTACTGAATCTACTTGATCTTTATAAATATTAATTTCTAATATGTATACATACAAACACACTACTATTTTTAATAAAGTTATAAATACATGTGCATTTAGATAAAATTCAAAAGCAATAAATAGCAGGTAGGAGGAGGTAATGAATATTTTAGTAGAATATTTCATCACAATAAACATATACATGCTATGAAGCATAAATTTCGATATCCAGTAAGAAAATGATGTGGGTCTCTTGAAGATGGTCATGAGTAATAAACTTATTTCCCCTCATAAGCATCAGAATATATTCAGAACTTCAAAATAATCTTCTGCTTAAGTAACAAAGAAAGAAGGAAATAATCTTGAGAGGAAACAGTAACAAAAAAATGAAACAGAACTTTAAAAAGTGGTAAAGCTCATTTGCATAATTTCTGTTCTTCCTATAAATGAAAGAACATGCCCCCAAATTGGGTATAAAGAAGCAAGTTTTCAAATTTAACTCAGGACCACAAAGCCTTTCTGAGACTCTGGAAGGAAGAAATTAATTGTAAAGACTGTCTTCTTTTCCTCACGTGGAATTTACAGGTACAAAATTACAGTAGTTGCATAAAAATACACTGTACTAGATTCAAGATTCCAAGGAAAATGTTTTCCCTTTCTTCTCTCTCTCTCTCTCTCTCCTCTCTCTCTCTCTCTCTCTCTCTCTCTCTCTCTCTCTCTCTCTCTCTCTCTATCTCTCTTCTTCTCTCTTCTTCTCTCTTCTTCTCTCTTCTTCTCTCTTCTTCTCTCTTCTTCTCTCTTCTTCTCTCTTCTTCTCTCTGTTTCTTTCTTTAATCCTTTAGACATGGTTTCTCTGAAACTAGGTCTGTAGGCCAGGCTGGCCTTGAACTCAAAGATCTACCTGTTTCTGCCTCCCAAGTGCTAGGATTAAAGGTATGTGCTACCACTGCCTGGCCTATGTTTCCCTTTTTATTTTCCTAGAAAAATACACATTTTTCTCATACACATAAAAGATAACATCCAAATTCCTTAGCTAGCTCCCCGAGGAAAGTGTGAAACATGTCTGGCTCAGGTACAGCCTATGACTTCATTTCCCAAGTTTTCAGTTTGAAGGCCAAGGTTGTTCTCATGGAGCCTATACAATAGCTGCACTGCCTCTGTAAAAACGTGTAAGCATGTTCTCTGTCATTGGAGACACAGGACAGAAGAGAATGGAAAAAATATGCAGAATGAAATCAGAAATTTACCTCTAGGAATAAAGAGGGTAACTTTTAATTGAAAAATCATATATATATATATATATGATTTTAAAGTATATATACTATAAAAAGCATATTTATGCTGATTTTTATTATTATATCAACAATTGCCTTAATTAAAGAAACCTAGAGTGTGCAAGTATATTTGAAAGTATACTTCTATTCAAGAAAAATTTCTGCGGAGCATAATTTAGAGAGTTTCAGTAATATGTGTCTCTATGCTTCCCAGAAGAAGCTTGAACTGGAATTGTGTCAAAGGTCTGAGCTGTAATTAAATTCACAAGCCTGCTGTACCCAGGCCTCCAGGTATGTATCTTCTAAACATATGTAGTTGTCAAATCCCTTAGCATGGCACCTTTCAGTTTCTTTTTAAGTCTTTTTATTCACCTTTTCAATTTTTAATTTTAATTAATTTATTTGTATATATCAGGCAGGAGACTAACCTGGACCTGTTAATCTTTACACTTCTCTGATTCAATTAGGTGTTATAAGGCCATCAACACCTAGATACCCTGGTTTGAAAATGCTTTATCCTATGAAGAATATGTGCTATGCAAACAGAACTGTCATTTTTCTTTACAAGGTTCTATTTCAATCAGAAAATCTCTTGTTTTGGTAAGAGAACTTGGGATACTTGGAAAGAACTCAAGCAAGGCAGCCACAGCTATACACAATTTGCTCTCTTGGCTGTTCTATCTTGCTGTAGGGAGAGACTTTCCTCTCTATATTGTCTTAATAGTGATCTATAAATGGTCATGCATCATGGTATCCATGGGACTAGTCATTTATATGATCATTAAGACAAAATATCTCACATGAAGCTTACATTGGGGAGAGAAGTGTGGAAAAACTCATTATGAGACCTGTGTTTCCTAAGCTTCAACTCTGAGTACATCACAAAAGAGTAATTTCAGTGAAGGCGATTTGGAAAACTGTAGAGTTTTCCCCATCTCTGAAAACAAGGCAAAGAGAAGAAAAGGTAGGAGGCAGAGGGGAAGGAGAGTGATCAATTAGGAAGAAGTAGAGGGAAAGGAAAGAGGGCAAATGACAACATAGAGCAGATAGTTCATTAGTATGTTTCAGCCCCGAAAGGAAGAAAATAAAAAACAACATAAATGGCTTTGCCAATTATCCACTCAACCTTATATCAGATCATTAATATGATGCAGCTATTGTTTGATGTAAGCAAGGATCATATTTTCTTATGTGATTACATTCCAGGTACTCTCTATAAAACAGAAAAAAGATCAGTTATTTCCTGAAAGTTAACAAACTAACGTGAACAAAGTATGTTACCTTGCTCAATGGTTTTCAGTTTTAATGAGATTTTGCATCCTTGATCAAGCTCACTAAACTCAGAGCAAACAATAGGAATTGTACTCTCTATTCTCAGCTGGTACTCCTTTCCATCTTCTGATATAGTGTCCAGTTCAGGTTTTAACTAGCAGGAGAAAATGCAGCATTTAAGTTCAAATAGAATGTGCTTCTAGGGGTTAATTTTGAAGACATTTTTTGTTACCCCAGCAGACTATCTATTGCTTAGTGAGCTATTAGTAACTTAATCCTTCAGTTTTATTTAAGTAAACAAGGCCAATTAACATCAAACCAGTAAAAACTACAAGTCTCTTTGAAGTGGCTTCCAGAGAGTTTCAGAACCAGCCCCACTCTAAGATTAGGCTCAGTAGTTTCCCCAATATAGCTTGGAAAGGCATGTGACTACGCTGCTTCAATGATTCTGGAGAATGAAGGATGAGAGATTGTTCCTTTTCCTCATTTGTTTGCTGATGCTTATTGACCCAACCAGAGAAGAACTTGGTGATTTTCAAGGACATATTGTCACCATTGAAATGTATGTATTTGCTTAATAAATAAGCCAAAATGTCATCACCTTCATACTCCGACCATCTGCCTTCTAAGTTAGATTTCCTAGAATGTATTGCTACAACCTGAGTCCACTCCAGTCCACCAGGCAGTTATATGTGGAAGCAGGGATCTTTTGTTGTTTTTCCCATAGCCTCAAGTCTTAACTGTCTCTCAGAAGACTTGCTTCTTTCTTTTTTTAAATTTAGTTTAATTTTTTTATTTTTTCCAATTTTTATTAGATATTTTCTTCATTTACATTTCAAATGCTATCCTGAAAGTCCCCTATACCCTCCCCCATCCCCCGCCCTGCTCCCCTACCCACCCACTTCCACATCTTGGCCCTGGTGTTCCCCTGTACTGGGGCATATAAAGTTTGCATGACCAAGGGGCCTCTCTTGCCAATGATGGCCAACTAGGCCATCTTCTGCTACATATGCAGCTAGAGACATGGGCTCTGGGGGTACTGATTAGTTCATATTGTTCTTCCACCTATAGTGTTGGAGACCCCTTCAGCTCCTTGGGTACTTTCTCTAGCTCCTCCATTGGGGACAATCTGTTCCATCCAATAGCTGACTCTGAGCATCCACTTCTGTGTTTGCCAGGCACTGGTATAGCCTCACACGAGACAGCTTAATTTAATTTTTTTTTAACTTATTCACTTTACATCCTGCTCACTGCCCCCCTCTGGGTATCCCCCTCCCATAGTCCTTCCCCAATCCCTCCTCAGCTTCTCCTCTGAGTGGGTAGGGATTCCCTGCCCCCCTGGTTATCCTTACCCACTCCCATCTCCCACCTCCACCCCCTAGTACTTCAAGTCTCTGTGAGGATAGGTATTTTCTCTCCCACTGAGGCCAGACAAGGCAGCCCAGCTAGAAGGACATATCCCACAGACAGGCAACAGCTTTAGCCAACAGTCCCCACTGCAGTTGTTAGGGACCCACATAAAGACTGAGTGGGGTGTTTGTATCTGTCCTAATCAGCCACTGGGCGGGAGCCTCTAAGAATTGCTTCTTAAGGGAATTCCTCTGTTAGTCTACTAAGAAACAGTGGCTGACCACTGATATTGCTTAGCTGTGTACCTACCAATGCAGAAGCAAAGGTTACTATGCTCCCAGGGTCAGAGCTCTCCTTGTGCTCCCACTGCTAGAATTTCTGACAATGTAATTCAGTCTTCTTTACCTGGGATCTATCTGTGTGTGCATAGACATTAGCTAGACAAAGGTTTTTATCCTGTCCTCACAATTGACTAATCTCTCATATTGTCTTTGAATGAGAAATGAACCCCATGCAATCTCCAATTCCATTAGTGACCCCCACCATGGTGTTGCTCTCCATCTTTTGGTACCGCCCAGTGCCTTGCACTGATGTGACTCCCTGACCCTCTGCCTACCTGTAGGAAGAATATATCACTCTCTAGATCCAGTTCGACCAGTAGTAACTAAAAGAATTATGTTGTTTAGTTAGTGCAATCATGGCAATGCATAAAGCCCAGAAGTGTGAGTCCTTTTAGCTTAAGTCCCAGGTGCTAGCCCTTTGTCTGATACTTCTCTTCAAAATATTTACAATAACCAAATAGCAGCATTCAGATAGTGCCTAATACAATATCTAGTAGAATGACTTATGAAAATAGAGCCTTCGCCTTATTCTAACTTGAGCTTTAGTCCTTCCTTCTCACAAGTCCGTGAATTTGATGGCTTGACTTGGGAGGCTTTACTTTAGTCATGGTGTAAAAATTTTACATTCAGCAGAAGTTATACTTTGAATTTTTGTCCTTCCTGAGACTGTCAATATTCTGCAACATACTTTCTCATGGTGGTAGGTGGTGGTAGCCATCTACAGCTTCCAGTAAGGAATGGGTCACAAAGAGTAAACATCTATATTCCACAGTGTGCTTACTGCTCCGCTATGATGCAGTGAATACAATTTTGACGTGCACTGTTTTTCAATCCATGATGAGTTTACTGGGACACAGTGCCATTGTAAGCGAAGGAGCACCCCAAATTCAGCTCATTCCCATGTATCTTCCAGCTTTGTTATACATGAGAATTATCCAGGTTGTTCTTCAAAGATGCAAATTGAGTCTAGACTTTCTGATTGCGTCTATGATGAGGCTTAGGAACCATCGTAGGCAAACTATAGAAAATAACCTTTCTACTTCAAACTCAACGCTACACACCTTAATTCCAGCAAAAAATTTCTGGCTTTCCACAGCTATACTTTGCACATCTGGTTTCTCCAAATAAAAGATGGCAGCACTGCAGAATATCTATGAATACAGTTAAGAAATAATCACTTGGTAATGATGTTATAAAGAAACATGCAAATTATCTTTTAATCTTTAATGTAATTATTAGTAAGTTATAAAATTAAGGACCAAGGGGTTAAAGAGATGGCCAGCAGTTAAGAGCACTTGATGCTCTTGCAGAGGATTCAAGTTCTATTTTTAGCAACCACATGGTAGTATAGAGCTACCCGTAATTCCAGATTTGGGAGATTTAATACCCTTTCTGAACTTCATGGACATCCAATGCACACATGGTACATGCACTTACAGGCAAAGTATTCACACATAAGATAAAATAAATAAAAATAAATTTAAAAGGAATTAAACAGTTTACATACTTGCTTAAAACTCAAGAAAAATTCTATCATAAATTATTAGTTATTTGAACCTCAATATAAAGGATAATATACTTTTTATTATATATATATACTAGAGTGTGTATATAGATAGATATAGGTATAGATACAGATACAGATATAGATATAGATACAGATATAGATACAGATACAGATATAGATGTTAATAGAATTAGCACAATTGCCAGTCAGAAAAACAATGAAAAGCCAAGACTCCACTGTTTATATGTTTAGTACAAAGCAGTTTTCAGTACTTGGTTTGAAATCCATTTTTGAAAATCAATATATTCATGAAAAAATGCAATTTTATTTGTACATACCGTATCTCCAAGTCTGAGATTTATGCCATCAAGTTCTAAAAGTGAGAATGCCTGAAGAGTGCTCTCCTGTCTCAGCTCTTCTTTGATTTCTTGGGAAGAGAGCCTAGACCAGGCTATCAGAAATCCTACTGAGCTGTTTGTGGGGGAAACATCAAAAGTGCACCTACAAAACACCAGGGAGCCCACGAGCTCCACAGAGACCTTAGGCCTGCCTGGAGGAGGAGGAGGAGGAGGAGGAGGCAGTGCTGTGGTGAGCTGGCCTGTTAGAAGAAAGAGGTTGGTAAATCAGGCATCTTGAAGAAAGAAAAGAAAAGAATTTTAGAGAAAAGGGACCCACAGACTACCAATCCTGGACTTACTTTAAGAAGACAGAGAAGCAATTTTGGAAAAAAAAAATGATTATTTTTCTAGCAGGCAACAAAGGGAAACACTCCAGTTTAAACTATGCTGAACACTGACTGGCAGAGTAACAGCTCATGCTTACATAAGTCATGCATAATCTTTGCAAAGCCTGGATTGTGAAAAGAATAGAGATTCACATTCCTCAGGCAATTATCTATTCTAAAATATAGAACAGATGAAATTTAGTCACCAGCCTTTGTAAATTCTTATTGTAAAGATTAACACATTACCATTAGCCTCAACTCAAATGCGTATTTTGGAATTTGCGTTTTACCCTAATCATCAGAACTTTGGGTTAACAGAGCTCTTCATGTGTCCTGGTTATGTTGTCAGTGAATTGTACTTGGCACTTGGCAACTGTCTTATTCTGATATTCTGATCTTTTTTTTTTTTTTTTTTTGGTGGCTACAAATATGCCTGAAGTTTCTTTTAGAACATTTATGACGAGTTTACAGTTTGCTTGTTTGTTTATTTAATTCCAGGCATTTGTAAAGTTAAATCTAGGGATCTGCACAGAATTTTTTTTGTTTTGTTTTAGAAAAAGAAAAAAATATTTGACTGATAAAATTTAACAAGATGCTTTAGTATATTCTGAAATGTACATCTTTTTATTACATACATTTTTATTTTGTGACAGTCACAAAGTTAACTGGAAATTTCTGAGAAACCTTGTCTTAAGGCCTTTTTTTTTTATAAAGAAATTAACTTTCAGCTTATTTAAAGGATCATTTTGTTAGATACTATATCCCAAGGAGTATTTCAAATGGATTATTTTGCAATTAACAAACATACTGGAGTCTCTGGGTAAAGGGTCTTGTTACATAGCTCATGCTGGCCTCAAACTCTTGTTCTTTCTGCATCACTCTCCTAGATGCTGAGATTAACCTATGCCCAGCTACAAATAACCTAGTAATTCTTAAGCCAAGTGATCATAGTCATAGTGAGTTTTTTGTTTTGTTTTGTTTTGTTTTGTTTGTTTGTTTGTTTTTACTCAGGCTCTTCAATATGTGTAGTTTTGTATATCTTAAATTCTAAATAATTACATAAATATTTTAAATAATCATAATTTGCTGAAATCAGCAAATAAGGAAGTAATTAAATTTGCCTATTGCTTTCTGTGGGGCTCATTTTGAACCCAGGACTTGACACAGGACAGACAAGCCCTGTCCTACAGAGTATACCGCAAGTACCAATTGAAATATGTTATTTATTCAAGAAAGATAATAGATTTTTGCTTTGATACAGACCCTTAATTAGAAAAATCCATTTCTAGAACATATAATAGACAAATAATCATATTGTTTGCTTATTGTTACAATGTTCAAGAAATATTGTTTTATAATTTATATTATAATTTAAAAATATTAAAGAAACAATAAAAATTATTTATCTTCACAAGCTCTAATGAAGCTGAGAATTTGAGATAGCATAATGGTTTGATACCAGATATACTGAGAAAGGTTTCTGCAAAATCAATTTTCAACTGTAAGAGTGCAGAGAAGTAACTCGGAGCTATTAATCATAGTAACCGGATGAAAAAAATTTACCTCCTAAATTTTGGGAATTGTATTTGTTTATAGACACAATGACATGACTAATGTTTGTTTGTATTGAGGGATGGTCATCGTATAAAGACAAAATCTTACTATAATCTTCCAAGTATGATCAAAGATACATACCACTGTGCCTGGCTTATTTAGAGTTTTAAACCATTTTCCATATTATTAAAAGAAAAATGTTGTATTCACTATTGTGCTTCAAACTTGCTTGGACAGTTCTAGAAGGAAGATCTTTGGAAGTAAAACAATAGGTACAAATGAATGTAAAGTTCTATGAAAATTAAGTTCAATTATCAATTTTCTTGTGAATGATTCTACCAATATTTACAGGTTTTTTTAAACTGTGCTTCTACTAACCTCAGGGATATGTTCCACACACATATTGCAAAAATTATCATTATTGCTGATTTCTTTCAGACTAGTAATGCTTGCATAATTCAACATTTAAAGCCACAGAACAAAAAGTCACTATCATATAACTACATCATAAAAAACAATGTCATACGCACCAACACAGCCACCATCATTTTCTGTTTCTCCAGGGCCACATGTATGTAACTTTACATCAGAAATAGCTGTAAAAGGTTAAAGTTTGTATTTTAATTTAAATAACCATAAATGTGTAAATTCACATGTATCTAAGAACAGGTCTTAGGAAAGTATGTTTTAACATGATCTTAGGATTTAGTTCCCTCTGGGATTTTTTTTTTTAATAAGAAATTTTGCCCTTTAAGAATACAATCAAAGAAGATTGATGGTACAGGACTATATTGTGAAGTTCTTATAGCCTTCATACCTTCTTTGGGGTCTTCACTATTGAACATCAGAACACACTGATAATTCCAAATGTTTGGGCTGCAGGAGTGCAAAGTGATACTGTCACTTTGAAGGACAATTTGGCATTTTTGTATGATACTAAAGACATTCTTACCATAATGCTACCACTTTCTTCTGAATAAAAGTTATATTCATAATTGTTCATTTTATAGGGATTTTATGCAGATAGTAATTTTGGTTTCTTGGCCTAGAAGATTTTTCTGACTGGGTCATAGTATTTTCATTCTCAATATAGGGTTTCACTTATTAGCCCAGGCTGGGTAGGAACTTGAGATGCAACCCAAATTGACCTCAAATTAATAAACTTCATGTCACCTCAGCTTTCCAAGTACTAAGTTTTCACCTTAAAGCTTCCAAAACTTTTTGGAATAATATGTTTCTCTTGTGTGTCTGTCTTTGGCTGTTTTGAGTAACACTGGCTTCGCAGAGGCTTAGCTCTAGACTCTCAGGACTAGAGATTTCACTTCATTTATCCACAAGATTTGTCATTGTTTCCACTTACTATGTTTGGAACATTCCCACTCAAAACTGTCCAGTTCCTGGTTCATCCTTTTGAAATAGTACTGAACTAGAAACAAACCTTCTTGAATACAAATGGAACCATTGCTTTTAAGCGAATGTGGCTGGGTTCATGGTTCATATTTTAAGTTCCTTAAAATATGAACTTAGTTCATCTAGGATGTCAAAGTAATAATAGAATTGTTCCTAATTATACCTTTGTTCTTCTCATATTATCTGTGAAATCTTTTTCCCCCAGGGTCTTTTACCTTTACTTTTACTTCCCTTTTTTTTTCTTTTATTGAAGATGAATTTTCCTCACCCAATATATCCTGACTATAGTTTCCCCTTTCTCTGCTTCTCCTAGTTCCACCCCACATTGTCTCCCCTCCAGATCCACTCACTTTATGTCTCTTATTAGAAAGGAACAGCCTTTTAAGAGCTAACTACCAATCATTACAAAATAAAATATGGTAAAATAAAGCAACCCAACAGGAGAAAAAGAGTCCCTAGAGCAGGAGCCAGAGTCAGAGACCCATTCATACTCCCAATTAGGAGTCTCATAAAAACACCCAGATGAACACTATAGTATATATACAGAGGACCTAGTGTAGACCCACATAGACACAGTGCTTGCTGCTTCGTTCTCTGTGAGCTCATATGTGCCCTGTTTCAGTTGTAACCCTAATATTCTTCCTCTCTCCCACTCTCTTCCTTCCCAAGCTCCTTTCTATTTATGTGTTCTTAGAGATGACCCTGTCAGCATGCTAAGCATTCAGTCTACCACCTGCTCTACATAGCTGGTGCCAATGTGGTCTTTTCTTCTTCTTCTTCTTCTTCTTTTTTTTTTTTTTTTTTTTTTTAAAGATTTATTTTATTTATTACATGTAAGTACACTGTAGCTGTCTTCAGACACCCCAGAAGAGGGCGCCAGATCTCGTTACGGATGGTTGTGAGCCACCATGTGGATGCTGGGATTTGAACTTATCACCTTCGGAAGAGCAGTTGGGTGCTCTTACCCGCTGAGCCATGGTCTTTTCTAAACCATAGTTATGGATAGAAATGTATAGCTTTCATTGAACTACTCCAAGAACTATATTTTGATTGATTAAATTGTCTGTTGTTTATGTGAACTACAGTTTTTGACATCTATTCATTTCTTCACCCTAATGTTCCTATTTTCATTTATATTTTCTTTTAGTCTCTAAATTTGTAAGTTGAGGTACCTAATTTGTTTTTTTTTTATTATTTTATAAAATAAAAGTTCAATCAACATTAATTTTAATTAGCTTTATTTTTAAAATATCTGGTTTTCTTGATTTGGGCTCTGGATAATGTGTATTTTGGTAAATATTGTAGATCCACTTACAAAGAATATTTATTCTGCTTCCCTGTGTGGAGTTGCCTTGAAAGTCATTTAGACTAAATTGGTTAATAGAGTTGCTCTAGTCCTCTTTGCTTCTGCTGGCTTCATTTTATTACTCATAGTGGTTAGTGATGTGCAGTCTAATTGAAAGCTTGTCTGTTTCTCCTTGAATATAGGATCCACCAGTTTTACATCACGCTGTGTGCATCTGGTTCTGGTTCAGTCCCTTGAATTGCTATATCCTGTTATTGAACTGGTATTTTATCATAAGGAAAAAAAAAAAAAAAACAGACTTGTTTTTTCCTGTCTCAATAGTCTTTACCTTCTACTTTCTCCAATCATATTCTTTCCACTCTCAACTTTTTAATTGGTGTTACATAGTTAGAATTGCTACCCTGTGTCCCCTTGAACTCATTATATTCTTTTATATGTCATGTGAGTTTTTCCAAAGTGTTTTGCCAGTAGCTATAGCACCCCTTTCAACCTAAACTCATAAAACAGCAAAGAGCTTCCTGAAGATAGCATTACTGCCATACCCTAGAATCCTTCCTGTGATCTCCCTTGCTCATGGGCACCCAACATTTCTACATTGCTACCACTCTAAGCACATCCGCAGAGGTTATGCTGCCTGCTGTTGCTATGAGCTGATCCTGACCCACTTGCTCTGACTATGGCCTGTGCACCCTCCAGCTCTCAGTGTCAATGCCATCTGATCTGAAGAGGCTTTCCCTATGGGCTCCAGATTGTGAAATGCATCCTTGCTTGCCTGCAACACACTCTCACATAGCAACTTTTAACCTTTCCATTAATATGATTAGTTGCAATTAGTAAATGCACAAATGCCCTGTGGAATAATGGAAGACATTAAACTTATTTTATTCTCTAACCTATACTAAAGATGGGCTTTATTAGAATATTTCTCCAACAATATAAACAGATGAGGTAATGTATGCATATTTTACCTGAGAATTGTATCTAAGCTCAATGCCCCCTTTGCTTTGCTATTAGTACAAGCCATTTCTACTGCTTCCATGTAAGCCCACTCATGCTTCACTATGGAACAAATGCAACAGTCTACAGGAAGCTTTCTTTCTCCAGGAATAATGCCTTTAGCATACAGTCCTCTGATTGCATTATCAATCTATTTCAAAACTCCCTAAGACTTTATACAATGGATCTGATTCGTACCTGAGTTCTTAAATGAACTGAAGACCCCTCAGCTGTTACCACTGGTTCTCTGAACTCATCTTCCAGGACATCTCCTTACACTGTCCCCATCATATTTTTTCATCTGTCTAATTCTCCTCATCCAGATATCAATTCATACTCTCCAGCTGTTCAGAGATTTCCAGAACTAATTTTTAAAGACATTGCTCTTGGGCTAGTCTATGCTTCTTGTAATGCCTGGCTCTCTTTAATTAACGAGGCATTCATTTCAAAACAATTTGGTTTTGCTTTTTTATAAATATTTTATCTTAAAGTAATTTTAGATTCACACACACTCACAAATATAACACAAAACATCCCCAAATACACCTCAGAGGCATTTTCTAAAAATGTTGGCATATTATAAGGCTAGGATATATTTGTCAACATTAAGAAGCTAATCTTCCTACATCAAGACTACATTAGACAAAAAAAAAAAAAAAAAATTTCTCCCAATGGTATCCTCTTCTGTCCCAATATCCAGTCCAGGAAATCACAGTGTATCACTCAGAAAGTTTTATTTTTTATTTTTCAGTCTATAGGACAGTTTCTCATTCTTTTATGGGGTCTTCTGGTTCTGAAACTTATTACTCTCATCTGTTCTCTAAAAAATTTCTTAATCTGTGGTAATACATTTCTTTTCATTATTAGGCTAAGAAACTGGCCTCTGGAGAAAATCAACATATCCAGTTTCTTACTGCAAGTTTTCAGGTGCTCATGTTATCTTCTGGTTCCATCTTCACCATTCTGTTCTCTTTTTCATACACTATTATTTGCAAGTTAGCTATGTAGTCCATACCACAATCAAAATAAAGGGACACAGTAGCTACAAACATGATTGCACATTGTTTTGCTTGTTCTTCTGGTTTTATAGTTTTTGTTGTACTGGAGGCTAAAGCCATGTAGATGCTAGACAACCACTCCAACATGCAAGTACATAACAAATACAATTGCAAACTCTTCTTTAGGGAATGCATGGATATTTTATACTCTTCTTTGTTAGCTATATCTGGTTTATTTAGGACTTGTTGGAGGTATTCTTTTATGGGAAAGATCATACTTATCTTATTTCTTACAGCAACCACCACCGGGGTCTAAAGTAATTCTTGACTCTGTATAAACAGTAAATTGCTAATGAAAAGCAAGATTTGCTTGCTACCTATCAATTAGAAAGGCAAAGGGCAAAAAGAAAACAAGTTTCTTAAGCAGTTCAGGTGCTATGTGCAGTAAGTTTGCTTTGATATCTTTACAGCAACGTTTTTTTTTTTTTTTGAGCATTTTAAGAGATTAATAAATATTCTAAACAAACCTGGCCAATTTAAGCCACAAAGTTGTCTTTAATTTATCAATAAAGATAGACCAAGTCTTCTGTTCACATTAGCTCATGACAGCCTATTCAAATTAGAAATGCACAGCTCTACAGTTAGCATCTCACAGTGTTATAAATGTTCCCTACCTTCAGCACAGTAGCCCATACATCCCTGAGTGGGTTGCAGGAAATACACGAAAAAATCCCCGCAGTTTCTTACAGACACAGGAATTTGAAAGAGACAGCAGTCTTTTTCAGTGCTAAACAAAAACTGCCAAGTGGCACAAGCTGTCAGTTTCTTCATCTCACCAGGAAGAGGCAGGGCTTCTGAATCACTCAGAGACAGCCAGATGGGGGCCTGAGTCCCACAGCGGTTCATCTTTCATGTCAGAGAAAAGAAAGGTTGAAAAGTCATTTAATTTCACAAAAAATAGGGAAAGCTTTACATTTTTTTCTGAATAATCTTCAAAATAGCAAACTATCAATTAGTTTACAAATAAAATAACTTGGGGCTTGAGTTGTGGCTCAGCAGTACTTGCTGGTGTCCTACAATACCAGGATTTGCCTCCCAGCATCCTAATAGTGGTTCATAACCATTCGAAAGTCCAGATCCAGGAATCCAACATGCTCTTCTGACTTCTGTGGAACCAGACGTACATGTGGTATAAATGCATACATGCAGGCAAAACATTTGTCTACCTATATGTCAACTGCATAAGAAAGCAAATTTAAAGAATATTAAATTAATATAATATTAATACTAATATAACCTATTCAATGAGAATATCTTTATTTTATATTTGTATTATAAGTGAGAAATACAACTTCAGATAATTTGTTAAATCAGCCATCATATCAGAAAACAAAGCAAATCAAACTCAAAATGTATTAATATGTAGTACAGATGCCAACTAATCATGGGAATTTTTCACAATTGTTGGAGATAATGTATATTAATTCAGAGTCAAGATNATTCAATGAGAATATCTTTATTTTATATTTGTATTATAAGTGAGAAATACAACTTCAGATAATTTGTTAAATCAGCCATCATATCAGAAAACAAAGCAAATCAAACTCAAAATGTATTAATATGTAGTACAGATGCCAACTAATCATGGGAATTTTTCACAATTGTTGGAGATAATGTATATTAATTCAGAGTCAAGATGAAACAAAAACTACAAGAGAAGAAAGGTGTTATTTATAATCTAATGTAGAAAAATCATTTAGCAACTAGGAAATAAATGGAGTTAAAACATGTTCGAAGACTGCTATCAACATTCTTTCCAGGAAGAAAAATGTAACTCAATGATCAATAAAGCTGTAAAAAAAAGACAAAATTTTGAGAACAGTTAAAAGACTCGTGACTTTGGACAAGGTACCCACCATCTTTCTCTGGTATGGATCAGACAGCAGTACATGCTTAAAGAGCTCAGCTAAAGTGTAAATGTAAATGCAGCATCTAGGCAGGAATAACGAATAACCAGGTTACAGTAATTAATCATGTTACCTCCACATATAAAAGCAAAAGAAAATTATAAGGAAAAGTTGATAGATATGATTAACTAATAATCATAAACTATATAATAAATAAGAATTAAATGAAGAAACAATTTGAAGTAGTTATTTTTAGAATGCTGCTATTTATTGTTACATTGTAACAATATTTTACATTGTAAAATATTGTAAATATTTAATTTTATTGTAAATATTTTATTTTATTCAAGTCATGTTATTTATTTACAAACACTAAGACCAAAATTTCATAAGTCTCAAAAGAAGTACAAACATCTAATGGATGAATATGCAGTATCAAGAGATACATTTTTATATTTTGCTATGAGAATTAAATTTTATCATTATGTTTTAAATAATGAATATGTTTTAAATAATGAATATATATTCCAACACCTTAAAAGATATGTTTTGAGGTCAGCTATTAGATGGAACACAGGGTTCCCAAGGAAGAAGGAGCTAGAGAAAGTACCCAAGGAGCTGAAGGGGTCTTCAACCCTATAGGTGGAAGAATAACATGAACTAACTAGTACCCCTGAGCTCATGTCTCTAGCTGCATATATAGAAGAGGATGGCCTAGTTGGCCATCAGTGGGAAGAGAGGCCCCTTGGTTA